>NW_010582234.1:156041-175184 GCF_000705375.1 Tinamus guttatus
ATGGTAGGGGGACACGAGCTGTGGCAGGGGGCTCTCGCTGTTCTGCGGCTGCACCGGGAAGGGCTCTCGGAAAACCACGGTGAGGCTCTGTTGACAGCAAGGGGCAGGTCAGGGATACGATTGCGACAAGTACATACATGTCCAGGGCACGAAGCTAAGGCCTCCCCTGCCATGACAGACTGTGTTTAAGCCTCCTCCTGTTTGTCCTGGTGAGAAGCAGGTCTGAGGAGAGGCCCACTCCTGCTTCAGCCCCATGGTTCTACAGTTGTACAAGCCTTGCATCCGCTACCTCAGGAGAGCCCAGGATCTTTTTGCCTCCAGGGAAATTAAGAGTGAAATTTCTTCTAAGGTGAAGAGTAGGAGTGCAACAAATGAGGATGGTTGTACAAACCTTGCATCTGCTACCTTGGGAGAGCCCAGGATCTTACTGCCTCCAGGGAAATTAGAGTGAAATTTCTTCTAAGGCGAAGAGTAGGAGTGCAACAAATGAGGATGGGGAGGAGATTAAATGTAATAACTGCAATGCAAAAAACTACACCGACAAGGCCAAGCAAGGCCAGAGGGGACAGAGAAAGGGGTTTCATAAGAGGTTGTAAAAACTGAAGCACAAGAGAAAACACAAATGGCTCAGCGCACTCATAGATCAGCACGACAGAGGCAGGAGAAAGGGGACTGCAAGATCTCCAGAGCTGGAACACAGACTTTACACCCAGCAGCTGGCTCTTCTCCCAACTTGTAAAGCCAGGAGTAGAGCTGTGTAACAAGCAGCAAACGCACTGGCCATCACTCAAGAGGGAAGAGAAAGTGATCGGTGAGCTTAACTCCAACGGTGTGCAAGGCCTTGGAGCAGGCCTGGAAAGAAGGAAGCACAAAACAGACACAGCGCTGTTTTACCAAAGTGATATGTGGACCCTCGAGTTTCCTTTGATAAGGTAATATTACCAGACAAAGGAATCATGATGTATCTTATCTGAGCTTCAGAAAATATTTGACATGGTACCATATGGGAAATTTAGGTAAGCTGAAAAAGATAGGAATTAATGCAAAAATTATAAGGTGAAGATGGTAGTGCTGAAAGTACTGGGAGTGCTGGAAGTAGAAGGCTGGAGAGAGGTTACAAATGGAATTCCTCCAGGATAGGTTTTGGGACTCTCAATGTCTCACATGTTATAATGAATCAGGTACAAAGATGAGGAGCACGCTGATAAAATTTGAAGCATTAATACAAAAGAGAATTGGGATAATACAGAAAGAAACCCTAGAGACTGTTGAGAGGCAACAGGAAAGGGATGAATGCTAAGCACAAATACAAGGTTAAGAACATGAAGGATTTCTGTAACAAGATGGGCATTTACTGACGGGAAGTGACAGAAGTGGTAGAGGGTCTGGATGCATGCGTGACCACAAGCAGCGGCAAACAGCACAGTGACAAACAGCAGTATGACACAGCCAGGAAAAGGCTAACGCCACCCCAGGCTCTACCAGATCCCGGAGGGACAGGAAAGCAGTGCAACTGCAGGGGGCTCTGGTGGGACTCCTGTGGAAGACCAACCACAGCCTCAGACATCCGTATTTACAACTGCTGACCTTTAGTGAAAGGGGGATGAAGGACTAGGAAGTCACTGGGGAAGGGAAGGCCTTTCTTAGTAGTAGAGGCTTGAAGAGCCCAGCTTACTTTGCACAGGAAAATAGAGGTAAGAGAAAATTCCACCGTCAGATGTGGTGAGGAACCTGGGGATCAGGGAAGGACCAGTACTAGCCCTGTGAAGAGATGCTGTAGTTCAGAAACGCCGCTGGCATGAGAGGATAAAACTGGCCATGACAGAATCTCTAAAGTCAGCACAAGATGGGAAGAGCTCTTCACCGCCAGCTGTCAGGAAGGTTCTGAGCAGCCTTCTAGCAGGCACCTCTTCTGTCTCTCCTATGCACATTTAAGATGGGGTGCAACTTATTTACAAGGGGATCAAACAAGCTGCACTCCCTGTGAGAACATCACTGTGGAACTGGGTTTCCTGGGAGCCATCCTGCCCTCTGCCTGGAGCACAGCTGGTAGCAATCTTGGCAGCAGATCTGAAGAGGGCCCAAACAGTTGCAGCTTTGCTTGGACCCTCACAGCACAGGTCCCTCTCCCTTCTTCCCAGGTACAAGCAATCTGCAACACTAGGGACCACTTTTTCAGCCAGGCCGAGTTTGGTCTGGCTTTGGATTGAATAGAAAAGGACTTTGCAGCCTGGAAAGAGACAACTGACAAGACGTTCTAAAAGCAACCCTGGGAGATGTCAGATGCAGGGATCGTATTTGGGAAAGGTGTCACAAGCTTCTTGACTTGCTCTTACATTCCCCATGGGCCATCCGCTCTTGGCCACTGCTGGATGAATTTAGACAGACTCCTGGTCTGAGCAGATACAACTACTCTTAAATTCTTAAATTCTTACCGTCTTTCCTGAATGGGAATCAAGAAACACAAGGACGAAGCAATCCGTAAATTTCTGGTTAAGCACAACCTGTCAAGAGAGCCACAACACACATTGGAAAAGAGACAGTACAAATCCTGGCAGAAGGAAAGCACCAGCCCAGGGACGTGCAGGACTGCTAGCACGATACAGCGGTGAAAGCACAACCCTGCCCTGGCTCATGGGTGACACTGGCTAACTGTGGGGACGTACGTTGGGTTACTGTGGGTAGGGTGCTCTGGAGGGCTAAAAGTGACCTGCTTGCCCGGAGGCAATGAGCAGCCACTGCTGCACTGCAGGAGCACACACCTCACACTGCACTAGCCCCAGAGCACAGAATAACATCCTGGCAGCACCCAAGCAATCCCGACAAGCTTCCTGCAGGTGGGCCCAGGTCAGGAAGCATGAAGCTGCAGGCAAGTGACAGGCTGGCTCTTACCAGGTACTGGGTGCCGGTTTCAGCGTTGTGGAAGTGCCGACAGCTCTGGGGAAAGCGGCTCAACAGCACTTTAATGAGGCTCTGGTACCAGGAGACCGTCATGGTGAGGAAGCATCCCTATGGGCGTGGAAAAGGTCTGATCTCAACCTCCCTCCAGCCATGTCATCAGCAGTCATAACGCTAAAGCATCCAGACCCCTAAAGGGACCCATCCCTCAGAGCTCACTGAGGCACTCTGAGCCAGGGCCACTTTCCATAGGCTGATCTGGCAGCCTCCCCCTTCACTCCCTGGAAGGTACATTCCTGCCTCTGCCCCCTCACCAAGCAGCAGACGCGCTGCAGGGCTTCACCTGCAGCCCCGCTCCCTCCCTGGAACAGGGCTCCCAGCCCCTCTGCTCACCAGCTGGGGGTCAACGTCAGCAATGGATTTCCCATGCACAGCGTCGAGCAGCTCCTCCAGCTCCACCAGCGACAGCTTTCCCAACTTCAGTTTGTCAGAAGCCAGGGGCTCCAGGAGGAAGAGGCGCTTCCAGAGGTTGTCCCTGCGGCAGTGACACTTAGCCAGCTGCACCATGTTGCTGAGCTGCTTCTGGGCTGAGGCCACCTCGGAGGGCAGCAAGGTAAAGAGCGGAGAGGTGTAGAAGAGGCCAGGCCCCAGTTTGACTTGCGTGCCCCCTGCATAAAACTCGCTGCTGTCCTCCACGTCCTGCCACAGCTCCCGCTCTGCCGGCTGCTGCTGCCCCAGGCTCTGCTCCGGCTCCGCCGCCTCCCACGCGGCCCGGCCCACCACAGGCTCCAGCACCTCCCGCTGCAAGCGGGGCAACTTCTTGAAGCGCCGCATGTCGGCCGTGAGCCGGGGGAAGAGCTCCCGCTGGCTAGTCATGATGACGTAGAAACGCAAGCTGAGGGGAAAGACACGCTTGTGAGCTGCAGAAGGGCTGCCCTCTTCCCAGCCTGTCTGCAAATGAACCATGGTCCCCTCCACTCCCACCAGTAAGGGTGTTCCTGTGCCCAGACACAGGGACAGCAGTGCTGGACAGACACCACCCTGCCCAGGCCCCTGCAAAGGGGCCTCCTCAGACAGCATCACACCTGCTCACAGTGTCCCCGCAAAGCCATCTCCCCAGCCCCAAGCTTTGGTGAGGTGTCCCCGGGCCCTCCCTTCTCACCGGAGCATGCGTCTCTCTGCCTCGCTCTGCTCCTCAAACGGTGCCGCACTGTGACACACCAGCAGGGACACGTCAAAGTCATCGTGGTGACGCAGACCTTCCGAGTCCTTGTAGGAGCCCGAGCTGGGAGCAAAGACATACTGGTGTGAAACAGATCTCACCTCCTTTCCCAGAGCTCTCAGCCACGACAGAATTGCTGTGCACGAGGGACCAGACACAGCAGGACTCCCTGATAGTGCCCACAAACTCGCTCACACACCAGCCCTGCTGGCCGTCTCCTCAGAAGAGCCAGCACTAGGGAGGACAGTCTCGGTTTTGCTGGCACCTCAGGGCAGCCTCCCCCCAGCTGGCGTGGGACAGCTCCAGGGACTGGCAGCAGCTGCACTCACCTGTTCCAGATGGAGACCAGTGCATATTCGTTCTGCTCCGTGCCCGGGGCGCCCTTCTTGCTGTCGCTGCCCGTGGCGGGCCGGGCCATGCGCAGGGGTTTCATGTGGTACGTGTTGGCGTGGTCAGCGATGTAGTTGTACAGCTGGTGCGCAGTGATCATGTTGGTGGGCAGGGCCAGCGTGCCTAGCAGGGCAGGACATGTTGCTGTCACAAGAGTCACTCAGCACCTGTTCCCTGAGCAGTGTCACTGCAAACTACTCCGGGGACAGAGCCCTCGAGCAACCAGCATCACAACAGGGCAGCACAGACTTCTCCTAGAGCCCGAGACACCCTCTCCCTGCCATCTTGCTGGATGCTCCCAGGGTCAGGTTTGCTTCTAGAACACTTGGGAACTTTTTGCCAAGTTACAGGCTGGCAATCATCCTCAGATTGATCACATACCAGTTACTCACCTTGGAAAACATGGTTGCGGCCAAATTTGGGTATGTCAGTGTGGTGGGCAATGAAATCCTCCAGGAAGCTGGTGAGATGGTAGCCCTGGCGGAGGGTCATATGGGAGCCCAGCAGATACTGGTGCACAATGCGCAAGTGGAAGTCATAGCTGAACGAATGCACGTGCATGAGGTCGCGCACCTTGTCACACTCCTCCGTGAAGAGCATGGAGAGCTGGGGAGGGACAGGCAGTCAAGGCATGTTCCCAAGCACCTCACACCCTTCTCCAAAGCCCTGGTGACAGCAAGGGTCGTTTCAATCACCCCTGCCCCAACGCCAGAGCAGGATGCAGCCCTAGATCCAGCTTAGTGGCTCCTTCTACACTTGACCCTCCTGCTGGGACAATGAAAATGCCACTGCTGACACTGCCTTCCTTTTGGCAAGGGGCTTGTCCCAGCTCTGAGCTGGAAGCCACATGGCTGTGAAGGACACAGCTCCCTTTCAGCTGACTCCTGAGCTGCCCTGCCAAGTCCCTGGGCAGGGACAGGATGCACCAGAGCAGGAGCCCTGGCAAGACTGGGGTCTGCAGGTAGAGGGATTGACCCCTGAATCCTCTCTCCTCCCAGAGGCTGCACAGGGGCCTGGGGGGAGTGGTTGGACCCAGACCCCATAGACAGGTAGTGACAGAGTGGCCACCACCCTGTACTCAGTAACCAGCAGGGAGCCAGGCTGGCTGCTGGGAAGCTGGATCCAGCGGCAGCTGGTGTGTCCTAGCAGGAGCTGCCGGCATGTGGCCGTCACCCCTGCGCCACACGCGAGTCCTTCGCAGAGCACTGGCCTTCATGCACACGCCACTGCCCCAGTACAGCTGCAGCTACTGCACCAGGGACAGTGTGAGTGAAGGCCTTGGCCTTGCCCTCACGCCAGGAGCCCATGGTGCCATTTTGTTGTCTCCCAGCTCTCTGAGCCTCTGGGCAGCTGACCCACACCATAAGAACGTATAAGAATGGAGGCAAGCAGGGAAACTGTCAGAGAAGAGGCCCCGGCACAACAAGAGGCTCTCGCTGCCCACACTGCTGCTGCCACAAGCACCCACAGGGCACGAGCAGAGCCAGGCCCAGTCTGGAGAGGGGCCTGGGGCTCTGTCCCAGAAGAGGCGGAGCAGAGAGCAAGAAACACAGGGCACCGTGGGAGCACCCAGGGCCCACCCCGTCCTCCTCCCGAGCTGCGCTGCCGCTGCGGCACGTGCTGCTGCGCCAGCCTCCAGCGGCACAGGAGGCGGGAGGCAGCCCCGGCAGTGGAAGCACAGCCGTGGGGAATTCAGCCCTGCACGGGCAGTCCTGCTGTGCCCAGCGTAGCAGTGGGAGGAGAGGACGTACCGCAGACTCAGAGACGGAGCTGGGTCCCATGCAGCTCTTGCTGCGAGCTCTGGCTGTAAGAGTGCCCTGATGGAGAGAGATGCACAGCCAGTGGGAAGAGGGACAAGGCACTGCCCAGCCCCGTCCCTGCATCCAGCCTGCCCAGAGTGGGACACAGGCCCAGGGAGGGACAAGGGGAGCAAAGTGGGCACAGGAGCCCAACTGCCCCACTGGAGGTAACGCTGGGCTGGTCCTGGCGTGTGGGAAGATCAGCCAGGCCCTTGCAGCAAGCCCCTCTGCTCTACTGCTCCCAGCACTGTCCCCTCCTGCTGCAGAACCAGGCAAAGCCTCCTCCTAGCTCAGCCAAGACATTCCCTGCAGTGCTTGGTAATCCTGCCCTGACACACGCACGTCCCCCAGGAAAGGCTCAGCAGACCCTAGGGACTGCCATGAAGCCCTGGAGTGCTCAGGCCCAGGAGAGCCATTCCTGGTGTCTGTAAGATCCAGTCTTGCTAAGACGCCACCTTGAGAAGAGCAGTGGGGTCGTGCAGGGCCTCCTGCTTCAGACAGACTGGAGGCAGCCACCCAGTACCTTGGGAGAGGCGTGAAAAGTGGCATTCCACAGAGAAGGGAGCAGGCACCTTGTGGTGCTCTACAGCAAGCTGTGGAGGTGTCAAGAACTGGGGCTCATGGTGCAGAAAGGGATCTCCTCCAGCCACGGTGCAGAAAGGGCAGCCAGCCATGTTCACAGCTACTCGGCTTCCCCCTTGCACAAATGAAGCAGAGCGCTGCTGGCTTCCCATGCATTGGCTTTTCTTGGAGCAGCCATCTGCCAGAATCGCTCCTGTTCCTCCCCAGCCTGCTCTCTCTGTTCACCCAGCTAGGACAAGAGTCCTGCACTCCAGGTTTGCTTAAGCAGCATCCCTGGAAGAGCACGTGGCTGCTGAAGGCTCTGCATGGTTCCGCTTTCCCAGGAGGAGGCAGCAGCGCTCTCCAAAACCTGCTGCGCTGCACCGAGACGCCCACCCTGTCCCAGGGCCGAGAAGCGCTGGCTGTGCCCGCGAGGCCGTTACCTGCGAGTTCACGGACTGGCCCATGGGGATCCGCGAGCACTCCAGCGCGTACTGCTTCACACAGAAGTAATAGCCCTGCAGGAGAGAGCGCTCTGAGCATGGGCCAGGCCTCGGGCTCCTTCAGTGAAGGAGGACAGCCCCTGCCAGGCTGGCTGCTCCCCGCACTGTCCCTTCCCCATCTGGGTTACGTCCCAAAGACCACTCCGAGTTTTCTCTCCCTTCCTACCTGAACCAAGCAGGTGCAGGGAGAGACCAGGCACCACGGGGCTGAGCAGAGTGCTGTGCCTTGTGCTTCAGTCCTCGCCTCTACGTAAGCCTGACCCCAGGCAACTCTTACTGCCCTTGGCCCTGCAAGAATCCCCCTTGCTGACCCACAAATGCGCAGGAATGTGAAAGAGGCAAGATGAGAAACGGAACAACCACGTGTCCCTGCTGTGTCCCTTCTCATAACACTCACACTGTGTCCTTTGAAGACTGTTCCCTCCCCACCAGAGACAAGAGTTTTGCTGCTCTCACCTGGAAGGCCAGCTCCATCAGCACAATCCCACCCGGCAGGGCTCTCTGTAGATGGTAGGTGGCAACTGCAGGGCTTGTGCTCTGGAAAGAGAAGGACAAAGCTGGAGAGGCTCCGAGGCACATGGGAGCAGCCATGGTGCAAGGAGAGAGGCTCCACGTGCTAGGGAGGAAGGGAGGTGCCTCATCACTGGAGCGCTGTCAGTGCGGGAAGAAGAGCAGGCATCCCAGAGCTGACTGCAGAAAGAATTCTAAAAACCTAGTAAATACCCTTCATGAAATCACGCTAAACATGCCGCTCCCCCTCAGCTTGTGCCTGCTCAATGCAGAGTGTCTCTAGTTTTCTGGACTGGGGACCTGTGGCTAGAGGGGAACGCTGCCTGTAGAGCCTCCCCCCACTTCCCTGCTCAGTGCTCCCCACACCATCACTCCTGCCTCAGAGAGCAGCTATTGGGGTGGACAACTCGGATTTAGAGATTAGCCACAGGCAAATTCATCTGCCTCCTGCTAAGATATCCCAGTGAATAGCTCTCCTCTCATTTGAACTGGAAGAGGTCATCTAGCTCACAGTCCTGACAGCCCAAGCGCATGTCCAGGAAAAGGCCAAAATAGGGCAAGCAAACGTGATGATCTCCCACTCTCCACAAGTGATTCCTAGGCAGTGATGCCAGTGGATTCCTCTTCCGTGTCCCTACCTATTCTCTCTTAAGACCACATAATCTCTTAGTGTCCATAACATGTTTTGATGAAGATCTCCATTACCTGCTGCATGAAGGAATACTTCCTTTTACTGTGAGCTTGGCTCCCAATAGTTTCATTGGATGGCTTCTAGATCTTGTATTGAAGAAGATATAGGAATCAATCCCTTTCCAAGGCAGTTGTGGTTTGGTAGAATTCTATCCTGTCCCTCCCTAACCGCTTCTTCTCTAGAAATGAAGACCCACAACTTCCATAGTTCCTCCTCACAGCTGAGCCATTCCAGGCTCATCTTTGGCCTTTTGCCCTACTCTGATCTCTTCATCTTCAGCTTCTCCCATTCATCTCATTCTGATAAATGAACTTCTCTGCCTCCAGAAACCTCCTCCCCAAAGAGGCTGAGGGGTCTCTTGACAGGTAAGTCACCAGCATCCCAGCCAAAGACAGCTTTCTTGGCCTTACATCACTCTGGTCCCTCCTCTGAGCCCTCACCAAGTTTTTGCCATCCTTTTGAGATGTGCTTTGGTTCCACCCAGTCCCCGGAAGGGGTTATCAGGATGGCCTGAAGACAGGCCAGAAAAGCAGGTGTCACACGTCCCAGCACCCAAAGATGTTGGCTGTCTAGACAGACTTTTTGTGCTTGAATTCTCCCCCTGCCCCTTCACATTCTTCCTGCCCTAAACTGGTTCAAAAGCCAGCCAGAACTACCCCGCTCTCCAGCCTGACTTCCATCCCGGTTCCACCTTTTGGTAGCACATACACTCACCTTTGGACTCCCCTCAGCTTTTGGCTTTGTGTAGGAAAAGGATCCTCTCCCCTCCACACCCATTGCTGCCAGAGCTCGGATCCGGCTTGTGCTACTGTAAACGACAGCAGAGAGGGCCTTGAGCTGAGGCCTAGGGCCCTGCTGTGCCAGGCCTGGGCTAGCTCTGTGCATTAGCTACTCGTTGACACCAGGCTCCCAGAACACAAAACTGACCTGCGAGCGGTAGGCGAGGGCGGCCGCACCTGGACCAGAATGAAGCCCATGCTCTGCAGGTACTGGATGTACTGCTGCAGGAAGGCATTGCACATCTCCTGCAGCCAGGGCTCCTCCTTCAGCTTGCAGGGCAGTGCTTCCGTCGAGTCACAGCTGTGGCTGCGATCCCTTCCTGAAGCCGTAGAATCATTTGAGCGGTGGCGCTTCTGGAAAACAAGGTAGCTTCCTCAGGAGACCTGCTGCAACTGTCCCCCAGCAGGGCACATTCACAGGGATGCCACAGCTGCCCCTGCCAAGTGGAGGGCAGACCTTCTCTGCCGGAGAGCACTAACAGCTGCTTCCTCAAACGCTGTCCTAGCGCACACTGAGTGCAAGATTGAAGATTTCTCTGGCCCCTGACAGACCTACCAGCCCCGTAAAGGCTGCAGGAAAAGGCGCAGCGGCCAGAGGGGGATAATCCGCAGCTCCCAGCCCCACGAGGCCTTGCACAAATCCCTCACCACTGGCTCACACAGGGCTCAACAGCTCCTGCTCTCCATGGGAAAGTCCAATCCCCTTATAAATCCTGGTTACTTTTCAAGGATGATTTAGCTCTAGTTCAACAGCACAGTTGCATGATATCAATAGCACTTCCTTTTACATGCTTTCAGATCCTCTTTTAATCCATTTGAATATCTTCTCTTGTGCATGGGTTGCTATTGTTATCCCCTTACCTCTTTGACATTTTTCTATCTGCCCTTTCATTCACCTCCACCAGGAGTATTCCCCTGGGTCTCTCCAGCTGCTCACTGACCTGTTGAGTCTAGTTTAATGCCTTTGCCATAGGATGCTTGATCTCACACCTACTGTCTGAACGAAGACATTCACCCAGTAGTATTTTACAAAAGCACTAGAGTATTACCCATAACATTAACACCCATTTCTCACATACTGTAAGTGGTTTTCTGTTTGCATGCAACTGTTTGTGTTTTGAAGGAATCCTCTGAGCTGTCTGCCCTGTTTGTACAGGTTCTGAGTACAATAGAGGAGGAGTGCTAATTTCTCTTCATATTGTGCTGTTCCGTCAGAAACCGAACCCCAGCTGCCATAATAGCACTTATTGCACAGGTTATCCAGGTCCCTCTCGAGTCCCTTGTGGTCCCCCTCTGTTCAGACCAACCTGAACAGCTATACAGCATTGCAAAACTTGGCATCTTGTATATACTATGATAAATTATCTGAAGATACAGAACCCAGTACACAATCTTGATGCCCCTGCTGCCAGGCTTTTTGTATGGAATAGCAGTTTTCATTTTGCTCTGTTCCAGAAAAAACAAAGACAGGTTTTCATTTTGTGATAGGACTTTTCTCTTGTGAGAGCTCAATTTCTATAGCAATCTCTGCTTAAAGACCCTGTCAAAATCCTTTTGACACTTAGATAAATTACAGCAGCCTGTTCTTCCCTTCTGACACACATACGCACGCACGTACACAGACCACGAGTGACTGGCACAGGATTTGCACTGGTCAGACTCTGTTGGATTGCAACCTGATCAGGATTCAGCTCGTTTGTTTTCAGTTGTTCCAGCTCTTTGCTGGGTGTGGCTGAGGTTTATCAGGTCCGGCTGCTGAATGTCTACAGGCAAGTTTTGCTTCCCTAATTGATCATTCCCAGATGGTGCTCTCTGATGCTCTGCTAGACGGAATTCTCTGGGCAGCAAAGGGAAGTCGGGCTTCCTCAGGCATGGCCTAGCTGCAGGAAAAAGGCTCTGAGGACTCAAACATTTTCTCAGTCTCCTTATCCACCACTGTGGGAGCCCTGAGCTAAGCATGCAAGCTCCTCCTATAGCACAGTGGTGAGCTCAGACCTGTCCTGTCCTAGGAAAAGACTGCAAAGACATCCTTTGCCCCCGTGCACAAAGCCCAGCCGCAGCGGCACTCACCTTCCCCTCCACCTTGCCCTGCTGGTCAGCCTGGATCTGCTGCCGGAAGGCCGGGTCGAAGAGCAAGGGGGTGGCACAGTAGTGAACGAGGCGCGAGGACTGCTTCAGGGTCTCCAGGTCTGCCAGCTGCTCAGCACAGTGCAAAAGGACATAGCTACAGCACACGCTCCTCAAGGCCAGCAGCAAGCAGCCTGCCACGCCACCCTGTTGCTCAAGTGGGGATTAAGTTTTACAGCCCTCACCCTCCTCGTTTTATAATCCAGACAGTGTTGGGCAGTACGCCTTGTTCCCAAAGCTCTGCGCTAGAACCCAGAAGTCCCGAGAGTTCAAACAGGGAGCTCCTCTCCTCAGCCAAACACCAGCCCCAAAACGCGCCCTGCTTTGAGCTCCAGAGCTTCCCTGTGCCCCGGGGAGCCGGGTGCTCCCAGCGCCCCTGGGAGGGCCCAGCCTGCCCTCTGCCTGCCCCAGCTGCACTCACACTGATAGGCATGTTGGACTGTGCTGATCTCTGCTGCCAGGTCACAAAGAGATTCTCAATCTTCATCTGTTTCTCCAGTTCTGGAGGAAAGAGAGCCAACACAGGAGTACCAAGCCACAGCCCCCCATGGTGCCATTCCTCTTCACCCACATCCTTTCCACTTCACGCACTGGGCGGGCCAGACCCCACCTCCTTACAATACCCAGTTGGGAGCAGCTGAGCTGGGATGAGGTGGGCTCCCATGACAGCAGGGCCCTTGCTTTACCTTTCCTCTCCATGCTCTTGATTTCCAGGAATTGGGCCCCATGCCGAGACACAGGGTCAGCAGGTCCCAAGTCAGGCCCATGGGGTATGCGCTTAACAGCGGAAACGTCCCGGAGAGCTTCGTCAAAGGGCACCACGTCGGGGTGGAAGTGCAGAGAGGGCAGACTGCGGGCAGAGCTGCTCAGCCGGCCTTGCTCCTTGCTGGGAGGCGGGGTGGAGTTGCGGATCAGCGCATCTATCTCCAGAGTGGAGTTCAGGAAGGGGTTTGGCTCCTAAGGAAAAAGACACAGCCATGAAAGCCTGCCAGACTGGGAGCAAGGATCCATAAGAGCAGAGCAAACTCCGATTCTGGCCATCTGCAGTCATCTCTGCCACCAGCACTGAGGACATCAGACAACGCCCCAAGTGCTGTGCAGGCCTCTGGCCATAACGTGCAGCAGAAGGCCCATTCCGCAGCCTTATCCACCCCCAATATTCCAGGCACACATGAGTGCTGGCAACAGCAGAGCCTGCATCCCTCTCTGCCACCAGCAGTCTCCTAGGGCAGACAGGAGCAGTCTGGATGGGCATGGCCACACGTAGACTTGTGAGCACCTGGGGATGACTTGCCAACTGGCAGGCAAAAGCACAAAGTGTTGGAGCCTTCCTCAGATCCAAGAGCTGCCAAGATGGGCCTCTCATGAGGGGGAAAGGACTGCCCTGCCTGGCAGGGTGCCCTACCTGCTTGCTGTCCTCGTGCCACGGTGTGTCCATGAAGCAGTAATGGTGGAAGAGTCCCAGCTTCTGGCTCAGCAGGCAGTGCACGATGTGAGACCGGGCATTCTGCCACTGCAGCAGGCGAGTGAGGGAGCAGTTCAGGTTGGCCCCAAGGTCTGGAGACCAGTTGTAAGTGTAGAGTGTCAGCTGGTAGGAGAGAAGAAAAGAGAGGGTGAAGGGTCTGTTCAAGAAGGACCCTGCACAGTCCCAGGTGCTCTGGGCAGTACTTGCTTCAGCTCCAGCTTGTTTCTAGGATAGGTTTGAAGTAGGATAGTTGCAACAGCTCCTCTGCAAGAGCCCTGCTAACAGCTGCAGCCATGTGTGGTGATTCCTGCACTGGGCAGCACAAGTACCTCGGCTGCCCTGGCAGATACTGCGTGTCTCCACAGGCCTTGCTGTGGGAGGGAAAGGGAAATTACAGCCCCCAGCTGGACGGCTGGAATCAGCAGCAGAGAGGGCAGCTACCTCCCCAGCACTCCCCACAGCGCTGCAGGGAGCCCTGGACCTGCTTGTGGCGCGAGCAAGGATGTCCTGCCCAGCTGTTTAGCAGGTTCCAGCCCAGAGGCAGCTGCCTGAACTTGTCTTCCCAGCCCCAGGCCAGTCGGAAACAGCCTGGCTTTAAGGAGACAGTGTCACACACAACTGTTACCTTTTTGTCGACAATCTCCATGAAGAGGAACCTCTGCCGGGGTGCCAGGTCTCGCCCAGAGAGGCTTGGGTCAGACCCTCTCTCTGCTGAGCTGAATTCCATGGCCTCAAAGCGCTGAAGACCTTTGTGAGCTGCAAGGAGCCAGCATTAATACTCTTGGTAGCAATTCATCCTGCTACACCATCCCCACTGAGGCAGCACGACAGGACCTCCTGCCCGAACCTCAGCCTCAGCTCATCACTCTTAGAGGAATATGGGACAGATCCTGACCTGCACCAGACCTGCTATCACACCGACTGCCCAAGATCTCTTGGTCATATTCAAAGCTATGTGGCCATTTTGCCCCAGCTGGTCCTACCTGAGGCTATTCCAAGAGCTAAGGGGATGCTGCCACCCGTTGCTGCAGTTCTAGGCACTGCCTACTCCCATCTCCCCAACTTGTTACCATGACACATCTACTAGAGAGGCTTCCTCTGCAGCACCACTTGCACATGCATGGACACCATGAAGCAAAGGCAGTCGATGTTCAAAACTACAAGGAAGTTTTTCATTTTTGGAGACTATGTGGAACAGTCTCCGAATGGGACTGCTGGGGTTGGGAAAGCAAGCCTGGGCCATTGTGATTACAAGTAGTAACTGGCATTCAGTGAGATCTATGCTCTCCTCAGGTCACTTCTTGTATATTCTCATGTATACTGCGATCTGAATAATCCCAGCTACCTAGATAATATATTTGGCTTCTGATTTTTTTCTTTCCTTGAATTACTTCCACCATGCCCTGTAACACCTCCTAACTCAAGGTCCATCCTTGGTACCAGATGGGCAGTTTCAAGGAACTCACTACACTGTCCACTTTGGCCTCGCTCTTCTAGAAAAAGAGGAGGGAAAGCAGAAGATATGGCATGACCTCAGGACATTCCTGATCTCTCCCATCCCATGAAGCAACCCAAATGTTAGCACCGTGCAGCCAGTCGTGAAGCTCAACTGAGCATAGAAGAGTGCAGCCTGTCTGCCAGTCGCAGGCTTCTCAGGGCTGCAGCTTTGGCGTTAGAAAAGCCCCAGAGCAGCCAGATTAGACCTGATGATGGCTGTGCGTGGCGAGTCCTGTGATGGCATGGTCACCTGGAGCCCTTCCACGGTCAGGCCATTTAGCTCAAGGTTTTGGAGCAGCAATTGCTCAAGCCCATCACTCCAACAGCATCATGCTGAACAGGGACTTACGTCTGAACCTGCAAGTAGGTAAAACTGGCTGCTCCTCCTCGCTGCTGCTGTCTGCAGGTAGAGACAACATTAGCTTAGCAGGAGGAGCAGTGCCCAGCTCTGCTGGACCAGCCAAGGCAGGTGCTATTTGTCCTGGAGCCCAGCCTGGGCACAGGAGAGGAAGGGGTCACAACACAGTGTGTCACCGTGTGTGAACATCTCCAGCTCAACATTTCCCAGCAGAGCAGCCCGGTTCCCCACCTCATGTAGCTACACTCCAGACAAACCTATCTCCAGCTCTGCTGTGCCCTGCCAAGAGAGGGCAGCAGCAAGGTATGTGATAGCCCTCAGGAGCACAGGCCACATGGGTTTCCAGGCTGGGGGAGGTCAGCTTGCCCTCACCAAGTTGCCAAAAAAGCCTGAGGAGTGAGCAGAGCACAACAGTTTGGGAACAGGGACATTCCTGTTCTGGTCCCGGGCACACTGGGGAGGTGCTAGATTTCTGTCACAGACAAAACGAAGACCCAGCTCTGCTGAGCGCCAGGCACTTGCACTGATGAGCAGTGCCTCCCTGCTGACCTCGGCATGCCCAACTCCCCGAGCTGTGCCCACCGCAGGGCCTTGCTCTGGGCGCTTCTACTGATGATACATCCGGGCTGTGGCTGCCTCATGAAGGACCAGGGCAACAGGGCAGCTTGTCAGGCTGCTGCCAGAACACTTAAGGGCATCTCACGGGTGGGACCAAACAGCTTCCCCGCAAGCTGGAGCTGACCCCATGGTGCTGCATGCCGAGAACTCACTACACCCCAGGACTCCTGGTCCAAGTGGTAATGGAAAGGACTAGTATAAAGGTACGTACTCACTTCCTACCAAGGGAGTCACAAGATATCACCAGTAGGGTCTTTTACTTAAATGCGAGCAATGGTATAAGAGCTAATACCGTTGTTTTTCATTTATTTCAGAAAAAGGATTTCCTCCCACTTCATGAAAGAGGAAGATTGACAATTCTTGTGCTTCAGGGCTGAAGCACAAAAAATATAGCACCCTCATCCACTTCCATCCACTTAGTCTAAAAGGAGCACCAAGCAGGCGGTAGACATGGTGGCTCCATGCCAGCCACGGCCTAAGAGCCTTGAAGGACCCTCAGTTCTCCTTGTGAGGAGCCAAGGAGAAGCCCCTTGACAGGCAATACACCAGTAATGTCTGGCAGGGAGACGCAGGTCAAAGTCACACAGGTAGGTGCCCTGTTTGAGACTGCATGTCCCTGTGGCACTAGTACTACCCACAGAGGAGGGTACGCTTTATAAGCAGAATACAACCCATGCTGTGGGCAATGTCTCCTGTCAAAGAGGAGACCATGAGACATGTCTAGAGAAAGACAGGCTGACAGGAAGGCAGGAACTGTTCCTACTGGGAAGGCTGTGTACTGACAGGTAAATAGGATGCAGTTCCTGATCTTTTCCAAAGTCCAAAATCTCTGCAGGAAAACCCTTGAGTGGATGAGGGACCGAAGAATGCCTGGAAACAGGCAGACTCATGAACCTGAGAATAAGAATCTGAACTAATAAGGACACAGGAGCTGACAGCAGGCAAGCAGCTGCCCGGCTCCAGTCACAGGGGGACCCCCTGCCTGCTCCTCTCCCACCTCCACAGCTCCCAGCGCGCAGAGGCACAGACCCCGCGCGGCCGCTCACCCTGCTCGGTGCTGCAGCGCCACTGCTGCAGGTTGCGCCCCAGCAGGACGAAGTGCCTCACGGCGGCGGGGCGAGGGCTGGCGCTCTGGCCAGGTTTGTAGGGCAGGAAGGCGGTGCCCCGATGGCAACTGCGAAGGAGAGCACCAAGACAGCTGACAAGTAAAGCCACAGAAATAGAGGCTGGCACAGCCAAGCGATGTTTGCTCGTCACAAACAGCCCTTTACGAACTACACAACTCACCAGATCTTCTCGAAAACCTTGACAGTGGTATCGCTTGCCAGGGCAGTGACCAGGTTCACCACTTCCACCAGGATGGAGGACAAGAGGAATCGGGACACAATGTCCACCGAGCACTGCTGCACTGATGGGCACCCTGCACGGAAAAAGTACCATAGCACAGGCACCAAAGTGCCCCAGAGCGAAGCCCTGTCCACTTGAGCAGTGGGGACGACAAGGGCCACTGCAAGCTCCCGCCTTGTTCAGGTCTGAGGCAGGCAGAACTGGACAACTAGGACTGTTCATGGAGGAGCTTGAGGAGGAAGAGACAGGGGCTAAATTATCCCCTGGGCATTCTTCCTCTGCTTTGCTGCTTCCTCCTCCTCCCTTCTGCATGGTGGTCCCCCAAGCTGCTCCAGAGCACCAGAGCATGTTGCAAAGCTCCAACACTTATCCCTGCTCCATCTGGAGCTCTACCGCTACTGCAGCTGCTGCAGGGGTCCATCTCCACAGCAGCCACAGCCGAGTCTAGCAGCCCTGGACTTTGAGTATGGCTTTAAGCTTTAGCAGATTTGCTCAGCTGCACGGAGACATGCCAGGACTCCTGCCAGGACTTTGTGATGATGATGCTGGCCCTGAAGCCAGAGGCGTTTGGGAAGAGTTAGGGTACACAACTAGGTAGAGATCAGCAGCGGATGAGTAGATGAAGAGGAGTGGCTCGGTGCCAAAAAAGAACTTGCCCGCAGGGCTCAGGGGAGAAGGGCCCATCCCCACCCCATCCAGAGCAGAAGGTGCCTGGGGCACATACCCAGCTGGTTCATGAATGCCATCCACTGCTGGCAGGTTTGACTGAAGAGTGGGTGCATGGTACCTACATCCCCCTCCTCCAACTGGCAGGCCCGGCGCCTGGAGGAAAGAAAGGGAAACACCAGGTCAAAGCCTGTGGAGAGGAAGGCACAAAGGTGAAGCAGCCCCCTCCTGTCACCAGGGCAGTGCACTCTTCAAGGGTTGTTGCAGTCCTTGAGCTTAGTGCCTCAAGGACATCAGGTGTTGTGTAGGGCCCCAGTAGCACCCCAGCAGAAGATCAAGATCCCTAACTAACTGTGCAAGAGAGAAACAGCAAGGAAAAGGGACATGATCCAGAGGGATAAGATGCATACAGAGTAAAAGCAGGATGTCAGGCTGAGGAGTGCTGCAGGGAGGGGAGAGGGGGGCAGCACCCTGCTGCCTGCCTGTGGGCTGTGCTTACCTCTGTGCCTGTTCCAGCTCAGCTGAGGCCGTGGGCCGATCCTGGCTCGGTTGCTGCTTGACGCTCTCAGTCTTGTGGCGCCGCCGCGTGCGAGCCTCTTCCGGCCGCTCCAGCACGATGTCGTCGGTGGTCTTGGGGCTGCCCAGCTCTGAGGACTCTGCCTTGCTCTAGGGAGAAGGGGGATTTAAACCTCTGGCCACCCACAGCCCAGCTGGCACCCTGCTCTCACAGCCCCGCTCCCGGCACGGCCCCTGCCCCGCCAGCTCCCGGGCCTCGCTCCCTCCCAGCCCGCGGTGCCGCAGGGCTCTTGAGGCCCTGCTTCCCCCTGCCCCTCAGCGGCGTTACCAGCATGTCCCAGAAGCTGCGGCGCCCCAGCTTGCTCGTGGGTGTGACGGGCTCCCCGGGGCTGGATGAAGGGGTAGAGGTGAAGTGCAAGGGTGGAGGGCAGCTCCTGCCAGCCCCACCAGCAGCCATGGCCAGGCCCTTCGTCTCTGACATGGTCCTCCTAAGGCCTCCTGTGGAGACAGTGCAAATCAGACTGTGCGGTCCTGTCGGCTCTGCTATCCATCCGCCCAGCCTGCTGCATATGCCAGGGCATAGCTAGAGCCTGGTGGCAGAGAAGCAAACTCTTGGCAACCCCTAGCAAAGTCTATCCTTATCTTGGGGAGCAAAAATGGACATTTAAAGGCCCCTTAGCACCCTATTTTCTATAATGCCTCTGCCCTGAGACATCACGCAGCACAACATGCACAGACTGGCTTCCTCCTCCTGAGCCCTCCTCGGCACAGGCCCATGTCCCGCAAGCAGGAGGAGTGAAGCCGGGGTGGCTATCCAGGCTCTCACCTGCAGAGCCCAGCTCCTCCAGGTCCAGGCCCCCGAGGGGACAGGTGACCTCCACGCAGAGCGGGGCTGGCAGCATGAGGAACTCCATGACGGCGTCGCAGAGCGCGTGGCGCAGGGCCCCACGCAGCTTCTCGGACAGCTGCAGCAGGCTGATGTTCCCCTTCTCCCAGATGTCCAGCCGCACCAGCACGCGGGGCTCTGCGGGGGAAGGCTGGTACTGGGCTGCTCTGCTCCCTGCTTAGGGCAGCCCTCGCAGCGGGATGCAGAGGCACCAGCACCTACACGAGCAGCGCGTGGCTGGTGCTGCTCCGTACCTGCGTGCGGGGTGCCCGTCCCTGGCTGCTGCTGGTTGACTGCGGTGAGGCTCTCG
>NW_010582234.1:175211-213177 GCF_000705375.1 Tinamus guttatus
TGGCTCTCGAAGTCTGTGTCCTGCAGCAGGCCCACGATGGGCGACGGAGGCACCTTCACGGGGTCATGCCTGTCCCCATGGGGCAGGGAGGTGGGGCTGCCGTTCTCATCCACGAACGTCAGGGCGATGCATGCGATGCCTGGAAGGAAGAGTCTGTCAGCCCAGAGCTGCACGTGCCCCAGTGAGCCCTGACAAGGGCCGACACAGCCGCACTCTGTGACTGGGGTCGTCCTGATGCCACCCGGCTTGCCAAGCTGCACAGTGCCATGGGCACACGTGCACAGCAGCAGGCAGGGCCCACGGCAGAGGCGGCAGCCGGGAAGAAGAGGCTGGCTGGGGCCCTGGGGCCCCGCCCCCCGGGGCCATGCTCCCATGCCCACGGGAGCCCACGGGGAGCTGGTGTAAGCAGGACGGTGTGTTTGGTGCAGTGTCCCTGTGGTTACCCCAGGAACCTCCCCTGCAACATCACAAGCTTCCACCTTGCTCTACAGGAGCTCCCCTGGTTGCCCAACCCCACATGCAATGGGAAGAGGCAGTATTTCTGTTCACTCCAATAGGGCCTTTATGCAGAGTGATCCCCCCAGGATGGCACCCACCATCCCTATTTTCTCAAGGGACAAGGTGCAGTCAGAGCCCAGATCTAGTAATCCTCTCCAGGCCACACAGGACATGGACTCCCTGTGGAGGAAGACTATAGATACGACGACCTGTTGCAGATTATCCTCACAGCCTCTTTCCCATTGCACGCCTGCACAAGGTTAGGTGATTAACTCACACTCCGACCAGCACAATGGGGCACAAAGCAGCCCTGCACCTTGTATGAGTACACTGAA
Organism: Tinamus guttatus; assembly: GCF_000705375.1. Next base: position 176,045 of record NW_010582234.1, read on the forward strand.
ATCCGGGCCCTGCCCCTGCCTCGCTACACTAAGTGCCACACACAAAACAGGGCGCTTTGGAGGCGCAGACAGGGAGGTGCTCACTTGGCAGCCCGTGCGCTGCACACCCTGCTCCATTCCAATGCGAGCCTCAAGAGCTCTCGCCTGGTCCACTACAGACCTCCTCACACCACACCTGGACAGCAGAAACAGGAGCTCACTGCCCATGCTCCACTAGCTGCCAAGGGCACCAAGGAGGCAGCTGCACTGGAGCTGCGAGGTCCAAACCTCATGCTGCAGAACGGAACTGGATGCTCCCACTTCCTTCAAAACCCCCCAACTGAGGAAGCCAGCACTCACGGGACAGAAAGGCAAAGCTGCCCAAGCACTGCCGAAGCAGGACATGTGCAGATGTGAGCAACCCTGGCCCCAGCTGAGCACGGCACTGCTGAGCCCGCACTCAGACCCTTGTCGTGCAGGGAACGAGAACGGGAGCGACAGCCACCAAACGGCACGGGCTGGATTCACAGCACGCTGTGGAAGATGGGGGCTCTCTCCATGCTGAGAGTAATCCAGCCCCAGCACTGATACGCCTTACTGCTAAAGGAACAACAGCCTGCAGCCAGTCCGATGACTCTCCCTGAGATGGGCACACGAATAACCCTTTATTCAGCAAATGATGGAGAAGTTTGTAATTTCCTAGATATCAAGGGTAGAGGGGACTGGGATTTCACCCAGACTCTTTCTCCTTTGGAGAAGGGCAGAGCACCTCATGCAGCCTCTTACTGCAGCAGGGCACCTCTCGGGGATGTGATGTCAATACAGTGGCACCAAGAATCTCACATCAGAGCCAGTCTGAGCTCTTCCAAGGACATTTGTCCTCTCTAAACAGCACGGAGCACAAACTCCTCATCTGTCTGCCTTGACAGCCCATCCCACCCCAACCAGAACAGCAGCAAGTGCTCATCAGATTCTTCCTCATGAAGGTAACTGCAGGCCGAGGGGATGTCGTTCCCCCCTTCTCAGGATGAGCTCCTGCTCCAAGCCCCTTTGCTCTCACTTTCTCCAACAGAGCAAAGCCATTCCTGTAGCTCTTCTCCGGTCCATCTTAGGTGAGAACAACCCAGCACAGCATCTCCCGGCTTCTTCGTGCTAGGACACATGCTCCCAAGAGGAAGCACTCACAGAAGAGTTTTCAAGCAGGCCAGGCCAGCAGCTGCAGTCTTGTTTGCATGGGATTTGCCAGGCAAGAACCAAGTACACAGCCCCCTGCAGCGAGCTCTGCCCACAGGGCAGAAACGATGACTCTGCCCCTGCTTTACCAGCAGAAAGGCTCACTTCCCCCATGTGGGGAAACAGAAATGCAGCAGCTAAATTGCAGGAAAGAAACACCAGGACCCTTGGTTACGGTGTCAGTCCCTCTCCCAAGACACTGGTCCTTACACCCCTCATTATCACAGTGATACCACCAAAGTCTGGGGCACCTGCAGAATGCTCCTTGCTGGCTGCTTTTATCGTTTACATGGTGTTGCACAGTGCTAAACTGAGGTTAAGACATCTCTCTTGACAGGGCTTGGCCACAAAACAAAGAGCCTCACTGCACCGTGCTGTGGTCACTCAGGATTGGCTACCCTGGGACATAGCTAGTGGTAAAGTTACGATACTGCTCCCTGGAACATGCAACCACAGTGGAAACATCAGGACCCTTATCTTCCTCAGGGAGGAAAGGTCTGTGTGAACCTGTGAGAAAAGAGGGTGCAGAGCTTTGGACTCGGCTGCCTGCAAGCTGGCCCACAGCAACCTGACACGGTGCAGCTGCCATCCCGAGGCAGCAGAAGCTCTTTGCTAATTTATGCAGCCAGCAAGAAAGAAGAGACTCAGCTGAACAGGACACACAGACACAGACACACACACACACACACACACAGAGGAGTCAGAGCTGCAGCCACAACACGAGGAAGACGAGAACAGCGGGGATCAGAAGGGCCAGGGAGCTGCATGGGAAAGGAAATGACAGCAATGCCCGGAGCCACAGGTGCTACCTTGGAAGTGGGAGAGTGGAAAGAGATGGTGCACAAGGTCCGACATGGTACCTACATAACAGAAAAACATTCAGACAGGGCACAAGGGACACAACAAAGGACATGATGACCAGGTGACAGGCTACATCGCCTGGATACAACATGACAGGACAGCTGCCGCAGGATGGGCCCTACGCACCCCTTCCTCCAGCAGCTCACAAGGGAGAAGGGCACTGCCTGCATAGCGCCCAGTTAAGGACAGCGTCCAGCTGTCCCTCCGCAGCAAAGCTGCGTCCTCCTCAGAGTTAGTGCACGCAGGACTCCTTCCTGCAGCGACAGGCCAAGCTCAGCAAGTTGCCCCAGGGGAAGCCTTAGCCCCACTCTGCCATACACAAAAGGGCGCACGGTCTCCCAGGCACATACCCTGCCCGCCACCCGAGCACAGGAGGAGGGCACCTCCCTGACACAGGCTCTCCTCTGCCCTCCCGGGCTCTCCAGCAGGGTAAAGCAGCTCTCTGGCGCACAGCCCCAAGCCCCGGCCCAGCAGAGCTGTGCACAGTACCTTTGCCACCAGTGCCTTGGCCACCCGGCTTGTTGTACAGGTAGAGGTCCTGGTCAGGGGTGCTACCACTGCTGTGGAAGTAGTGCTAAGGAGAGGAAGGAAGAACAGTTATCCGGCCTAGAGCACTTGTCTCAACGATAAGCAGAGGCCCACACACATGCAGAGCTCACGCCCTGTAGCACAGGCCCCACGGACCTGCAGCAAGCAATCCTGACTGTCATAAAACATTTGCCTGCACACCCCTGGCCACTGCTGGGCAGACAGAACCCTCCTGCGCTTCTGTCTGCAGTTACAAAGCACTGCTCACCAGGTCATGTTGAGCAGGTGGGTATTTGCTCTCAAACATATTAATCCTGACATTTCAGCCCTTAGATCTGAGGGAGCCATGCAAGGAGCTGTGCTCGGCCTTAAAAGGGGCTCAAGAAAGAGAGATACCCTCCTTGGAGAAGGCTCAGGACTTGAGCTTGTGGCTGCTGTTTTTCGCACTGCGATCACTTGTGTCAAAGCAAGGACTCTTAAGTTTACATGGACTAAACAGGAACAGCTCACAAGTCCTGCCAAACTGCTCCAGGCTTCAGTGCTTTGTTCATCCCTACCACTGCATGGCACAGTCGGGGAGAGGGTGACTGAGTCACCCCAACCGATGACCCCAGGAGCAGGTGGAAGCTGGGCAGACCCCTGGCACCGTCACAGCCCTCCTCACCTTGAAGTGGTGCTCCACGTTGCTGTCCGTGTACTTCGGGGTGTGCAGGAAGATGAGCAGGTTCTGGCGCAGGTAGTAGGACACGGCGTGCAGCCAAGGCAGGGCAGAGGGTGGCAGTGCAAACTGCAGGACCTCTGTGGGTGGTGTCCCAGGCGGCTGGATAAACTGCACAGAGGGGGGGCTTTCACATTCAGGCTGAGCCCTAGCAGCATCCGCTGGGGCTTTGATATTGCTCCCAATTACACCAGCTGGTGTGCGAAGGGAAAGTGCAGCTTGTAGAACCTAGGCCCATACACAGGGGCCTGGCAGATGTGGGCAAATGCTGCAGGGCTATCTCAGGGAGGCCCTGCCACACTGCAAACCCCAGCAGAGGGAATCCCTCCCTATCCTGGCACCCACACAGAAAACCCCTTGGTGAACACCAGGCCAAGCCAGCCCTGGAGCTGCGAGAGTGATGCAGCAGACTGCCCTGGGTTTCCCTCTTCTGGGACAGCAAGTGAAGCAGGAAGGTGTTGCAGGCTCTGGGATGGGCAGAATGGCTCTCTGGGGAGGTACCTCCACATCTGCCGGGGTCAGCTTGCAGTTCCGCACCAGCATCACAGTGATGATATCCAGAGTGGCCTCATCCAGGCGTCTGCGCAGCACCTTCACCAGCTCATCTGTGATCTCAGGCCCTGACAGGGTAGCAGGAACAGTTATTGCAACAAACTAGGTAACATGGACTACAGCCACCCCTCTGCCTAGAATATACTGCCTTTTTGGATACTTTCCACAAGGAAAGCATCTTTCCCCACAATCAACTTCTTGAGATTTCTTTTTCTGCCTATCACTTGATCATACAAGACTGCTGGCAAAGGAGAAGCAGTCTGGCACACAGAAAATTGGCATAAGTCACTTGGCCTGCAGCAGTTTTCATCCTGTGTCATAGGTCATATCTTCACATCCCACCAAGGCAGAAAAGAGCAGCTATGAGCTAAGGAACAAGAACTCGCTCAGGAGGAAGACATCATCTTTGCTCTTCAAGCTCAGAGGATAGGGACCAGAGTTGTGTTGTTCTGCTTTATATCACTACAACTCATCTCCTTCTGGGCACTGTAACACTTACCTGCTGGGGCAACACCATGGACCATCAGCTGGATGTGCCTGTCCACCTGTCCCACAGGGCGGGCAGAGTCTACACTGCGGCACGAGGCCGAGTCTAAAGATGACCGAGAGCCCTGGAGAAGCAAAAATGGCCACACAGAAGCAGTTTCCACATGAAACAGACCCAACATGGCCCAGCGCTGCCAGCAAGGCCAGGCAGAACCCACTCCCTGCTGCCCCTTTGTCCACCTCTACAATATATAAATCCTACCATATATAAAATCCACGTTGCTGAAACTACTGAGCCCTCTGCCCACCCCAAACACCCCTGCTTCTCTGTTCCAGGCATGTACACCATCCCCCAGGGAGAGCCATGTCTCCTCCCACAGTCAGCAGGCTCACCATCAGATCCTCAGGGTAAATGGGCTCCTGGCTGCGTGTCAGTGCCAGCGAACGAGATGCTGGACTAAGGGTGCTCTCTGCTTCCCACACCTTCCCACTGGAGGTGGTTTCAGTGAGTCTGAATACAGGAGAAATATGTCAGCCTCCATTCCCAAGGTCAGCAGCATCATATCTTTGCAGACAATCCATACCCTTCTTGCCCTCCCTGTGTACTTCTTGAGGATCAGTCCTTATGACATGATACTTGCGCAAAAATTGCTGACTCCCTCATAAAAATCATCCTTTCTCCTCCATGCAAAGGCTGGGCATCGGGAGAGTCAGAGGGGCCCAGCTTGATGTGATTGACTCAGAGACCTGGGTTTTGCTGCTTGGGCCACAGCAGGGTCTGTGACCCTGGCCACATGCTTTCTGCCCCGAGGAGCTCACAATGTAGTGTAACACGTGCAGCAGGGCAGGGTCAAGGCGACTTCTTACCGGAGGTAAAAGACGGATTTAGTGGCACGCTCCTGGTAGACAAACATGTTCTTCCTGTTTACCACAGAGAAGGCGTTGAGCACCGAGCGAAGCGCCTGGATGGCTGTGGGCGACAGGGGATATTAGCTACACCACACACATCCCTCTGCTGCATCAATCCAGCCAGAAGCAAGGCACTCACCACCCACCCTGAGGGGCACCCTGTACCCACCTCGTGAAACCCCCATGTTGGGGCCCATCTTGAGCCGTGAATGCACATGGATGAGGGTGCTCCACACCACCTCACAGGCAAAGTGCCCTGGCATGAACTGCATGGTGGCTGCCAGATAGTCGCGGGGCTGGTAGCTCTCCTCTACGGAGTAATCTACAAAGAAGGTAACACATAGTTGGGGCCACAGCCACTGTCTTCTTAATCACTCATGTGCAGGCAGTAGAGCTGCTGCTGAGGCCGGCCAAGGGAGCACTCATACCATCTGTGGGCAAGGCACGCTGCCTGTAAGAGGTGTAGGGTGTTTCACTCTTCCAGATATCCTCCTCGCTCTCTGCCACCAGCAGTGAGTTGCACACATGGCTGTCATGCAGGTCCTGCAGTAGCAAGCGCTGCAAAGAATGAGAAAGGATTGCATCTGTTGCTTGCACAGCCCACAGAAGAACATGGCAAGGGAGAGGGGTTAGGGTCAGACTGGGTCATATCCCTTTTGATCCCATACTTGGGCTCTACCAGCTGAACTCGCTTCACAGGCCCTGCTCTGAGCAGGGCCTGGACTAGATGATTTCCTGAGGCTCCTTCCCATCTAAGCTATATCACAATCAGCCGCTCTGACGCAGCCTTCTGCAGATTTGTTACCTGATTAACAACCCTGCAGATTTCACTGATCTTCTTCACCACTAACTGGTTGAGACTCTGGCACTCCCCTGGCTGCTCCTCTTCTGTGTCTGTTGTTGCTGTCTTCTCCACACTCAGGCTGCTTTACAGGAAGAGGAAAGAGTGGCTGGTCAGCAGGGCACCTGAACAACACCTGTCTCTGCAAGCCAGGAGCAAGAAAGCAGTCAGGATTGATGGCTGCTTTCTTCACATGGAGCACCAAAATCTATACCCACCAGCTTCCCACCCATGTGGGGCAAGAAGGAAGCTTCATCCACAGAGACAGGACAGTGACAACAAGCTTCTAGTACAGAGAAACAGCATCCAGGCAGGAAGACACTCCTTACCGTGTGTGATAATAAACCTCCACTCGGTCCTGCTGGATTTTTATGATCAGCCAGAAATCCGGCATGAGGGGACATCTGGGTTCCTGGTCGCTTATCAGCGCCTCCTCATACTCCGAGTCACTGCTTCCCCCATCATAACCTGCAACATATCCTTGCTTCAGCCCCAAATCACCTCCTCTCAGGGCACAGCAGGCTCTGGGAGACAGAGCTGCTCACAAACCCTGTCCTCAGAGCCTGTCCCTGCTGTCCCAGACATTTGCCCCTTACTATTGCAGTGCCCGTGTCTGGTCACACATCATCTGTTCCCCTGCTCTGGAAGCGGAGCAGAGCCCAGGACAGGACACTCACCCAGGTGGTCGGAGTCCATGCTGCCCTGGCTTGACACGAGGCTCTGCACCCGGCTGGGACGCTGCTTGCTGGAGCCTGCAGAGAGAAGGGGGCTGCTGATGAAAGCATTTGCTGAGCCCCTTCACACACACTCTGCACTGGAGAAATATTACTGCACTCAAGAACCAGGCAGCTCAGACCACACCAGGGATGGGGCTCACCCATGTATTACTGGGGTCAGCAGAGACTTCACATCATTAAGATACCAGAGGGCACCACAGCCTCACACCCTAGGTACCATTTAGCAGCAAGTTGCCAGGGCCCTGGTGAGGGGGAGGAGACCTACAGTCCTGGGCACCAATTCTGGTATTCAGAAACTGGAGCAGGAGCAGCAATCAGATGTTGTTTGCTACAGCCAAAGTGAGGCCCTTCCCTTACACTCTGTTCCCAGGGCACAGGAACATCCCACCACGTTCACAGCTCCTACCTTCCCTGCCCTGAGTTACAGAGTCAGCCAGGCTTGCAGCAGATGGTGTCACTGATGGTGATTTCTCACTGTTGCCCTTTTCTGAGGATGAGGATGGTAAGGACTGTATGGTTGTCTCCAGAGCTGTCTCCTCCAGGGAGTCATGGCCAGATACTCGACTCTGCTCAAGGCTCAGTGCTTCTCTTGGGACCTAACACAAACCAGGGCTGCATGAGTGACCAGGAAAGCAGGAGCTAAAAAAGTGCCATAATCCTCTTGAATCTTTCTGCTTTCAGCTACCAGAAGTTCCACCCCTTCTCAGCATGCAGACCATCCTGGTGTCCCTCACCTCATCCTGCACATGGCTGCCTCCACCTACAGGGTTTCCTGTGTCCGGTATAACGTTCTTCTCACTCTCCGACCATTCCCAGAGACCCCGGGCTTCTTCTGGGAGGACAGAGCTCGCGTGGGGTAGCTCGGAGCTCTCTGCTTCAGCTTCACTGCTCCCCTCTCGGCCTGCCTGGTCCAGAGTTGTCCTAGTGTCCCCTCCAGCTGGCTGCTGTAAGCCGGGTGTCCCCACAGTGTTTGGAGCTGCCTGTCTGGAGTGCAGGCGGCTTATAGAGATGTAGTGATAGTCACTGCCTTCTGCATTGAGCACATAGCCTGGCAGAGCCATTCTCCTGAACTCCTGCAACACAGGGAAGAATAAGCATCCTGCTAGCTGAAGGCATAGCGCTGCCCCAGGGCTCCCTCTTTACCTCCTTGAACTTCTCGAGAGAGTGCTCTGGTCCAAAGACAAACTGGAGCAGCACCACTTCACTGTGGCAGCTGGGACGTCCTTTGGAGTTATAGATGTGGGTGGCCACGCGGTGCAGGATGGCTGTGCTGATGACCTGCGAGTGGCGCAGTGCAGACACTATCTCATCATCCAGGAGCCAGCGAATCTGAGAAGGGACAGAGAAGACAACCCAGGTGACTTGCACTTGCAACACTGCCCCAATTCCAACCCAAGTCCCAGCAGATCCAAAGGGCAATCCCTTTCATCACCAATGCCGCTCATTCCCTTCTGACTATCACTAACAGAAGGGCTTCAGAGATGTAGGTCTGTCCCATCCCAACTGCAGCAGGCATTTTGTCAGGGTAGCCCTCAGCACAAGACCTGTGCGACACCAGCAAGGCTTGAAAACCACTGATAAAGGCTACAGACTGCAGTAGTCTTCAAAGAGTGGAGTAGCAAATGTGCTGAGGCCGGATTGCTTCAGCTGGTAGCAGGGAGACAAGGCCTGGCATACCTCATTCATGGTGGCTTCAATAGCTTGTCTGTGCACTCCGGGGAGGTTGGAGAGCGCAGGGTGCCTAGGGGAAGAGTACAAGAAGAATCAGACAGTCATTCCTGCAGACACCTCGGTGCAGCTGCTCAGCAGCCAAAGGAGCTCATGAGGGGCTGGTTACCCCCACAGTGCTCTACCTCTCATCGCCCGTGGACGGGAGACGATCCAAGTTGTGCATAATATCCTCATCTGAGCGGAAAGAGGACGGCTGCCCTGGAGAGCGGGTGAAGGACACGCTGCTCTCCGAGGTGCACCTGCCACGGGAGAGAAAGTAGGCCGAGCATTGGCTTCTGAGACAGGAAGGAGACACACACAGGCTTCAGAGAGGGAGCAGGAATCCATAGAAAAGGTGAGCCTATCTTGGAAAAATCTTAATTTTCTTAGGATTGTGGCAGGCTCTTCAAAAAAAAATCCCTAGACTCTCAGTATCCAGAGGCTGCCTGGCTGGGCAGGGCGAGTAGAGGATGGCTGAGCAGTCAGGCATCTCCCAGCTTACCTGTTGTGGAGAATGTCTGCATTCACAACTTCTATCTCCAGGGGCAGTGTCAACACAAAGATGTCCAGGGTCACGCAGAGGTCCCCCAAGTCAATGGTGTTCAAGCCCTGACAGCTTTCCAGGCAGCCCAAGACTTCTCCTGATGAGAGACGCCAGATGAAGGGGATGAGGCAACAAACAGTGGTGGAAAACACCAGGGACTCTAGTACGGAGGGCTGGCATTATCCCAAACACAGCACGCCTAACCCGAGGGTTGCTTGCCTGACAAGGGCCCTACTGCCCCTTTCCCCCACTTGTTCTTACCTAGACAAGTGGGCAGGGACCGCACGGGCATGGAGCTGTGCTGGCTCCGCAGCTTCACTGAGCAGGTGAGGTGCACAAAGAGTGGGGGCATCTCCTGCTCCAGGAACTCCTGCTCATTGAGTGAGTCCCCTCCCAGCACGCTGAAGGAATCATCATCCTGGTTCACCGTATTGGAGTCCGAGAGAGAATCTGTATCTGGGAACTCGTGTTCTAGCTTCTCACGATACTCCACCTCCAGCTCTGGGTCACTCTCAGTGGCAATGCAGCACCCAGACACAGTTCCTGCAAACACAGGATCCCCATTGGCAAATCAGTTCCCCAGACACCCCTTCAGACAGAGTGGAAGCCAAGCTCTGACAGGTATTATCACAGTGGGACAACAACGATTTTCTATTGCAGGTCGGAGCAAGCAGATTTTACCTTCTTCAGCTGCCAGTTCTACCTCTGATCCCTCCATGTCCTCACTGCCTTTCCTGTCGGTCTGATCCCGAGATGCCTCCTCCTGAGGGGAAGAGAGGGAGTGCTGCAAGCATGTACCAAAACCACATCAGGCAGTGAACCAAGCCACCCCTGGATCCCCCAGCTGTTCAGTCTGCCCAGAGACCTGCCAGCCCAAAGCTCAGATCTGATGACAAGCAAGGCTACTACTCTCTACAAGGAGCAGCTGCCTTGCCAGGGCAGCACTGCACCTACCTCTTTCTTGGCTGATGGTGGGCAGTAAAAGAAGTAGTGAGGATTTGATGGTACTGGCTTGAAATGTAAGCTTCCAATTTCCAAGAACTTTTCCTAAAAGAGAAATAAGAATCCAAACATGAAGGCATATGCTTCACTCTACCACCTGAGGAAGCCAGGTTGAGCTCCTATATCCCTCACCTGGATAATTTTATGCAAGTCAGGGTGAGCCTGACAGGGTTGCCCAATTTCCAGCAGTGAGAGGGGAAACTCTGAGCAGCAGCTGGTGCCTATACTGCTCTTTGGCTCCTCTGTGAGGCTTGCAATGTTGTGGGAGTCCTGCTCACTGTAGTCCTCCATTTCCGCACTGACAGCATCGGGGACAGGTCAAACAGGCAGATTGAGAAACAGGAGTAGTTATAATATAATAGATAATATGTATCTACCCTGCAAGCACCCCACCTCCCAAGTCCCCACACCTCCTCCCTGAAAACGCCCTGGTGATTTACATGCCACCCACAAATCCCCTCCTACAGCTCCAAAACCCTCCTGCCACCCCGATAAGCACTCGGGCTGTCTGAAGCCAGGCAAGAGCAGATTAACCATGTTGATCCTGTGGCCAAGTACTCCCTGCTACACCCTCCTTCATGGCTGAATAGAGGGGCACACCTGGAGCAATCTGAATAATTCAGCACCCAGTTCAGTGCATCTCACAGGACACACTATGTCTATCACCTTGGCAGCATGGAGCAGAGCATGAGGCTCACAGAGCTATTCTCATTCAGCCCCATGCCAGGAAACTCAGAAAAAGCAATCAGGGGAGAGGAATGTGTAGGCTGGGCAAAATAATTCCCAGGTACTGGAATTAGTAATACAGATGGCAGATATGGGAAGATCAGTAGATTTTGGAGCAATATATCAGAAGCTGTGCATCCTGTTTATACGGCCTGCATTGGGTAGGTGAGCTGTTATACAGTATGTTATAAACCAAGAAAGGTTTCCACAGTTTTCCTCTAGGAAAGCAGTAGTTGAGAAAGACTGAAATCCAAAACACCAAGCACTCTTCAAAATCAAAGCATCATCTCACTGACTTAAAATATAAAAGGATATAGGATTGGAGATTCTCAGCAAATGCTAGAATCAAAGATAATCAAGTGCAATCAGGGGGCAACCTCAGAAGTAGGTTTCTCTAACAGACAGAACACTGAGGCACAGCATTATTTTCTACTTAGTTTCAGAAGCAACACAAACTTCAGAAATATCCTTAGCAACAGCAGTACAGAAATTAGCATTAAGTACATTCTAATTCTGACTTGATAGTTCTCTTGTAAATGTGTTTCCAGTATTTTATCAAAAACTTGAGACTTTATTCATTAAGAAAAGACACCAACAATCTTGGTATTACTCATCATTTTCATCAGTCAGTAGCATTCTCAAATGAGTCAGGCAGGAGAAGATGAGTAATTTATCCAAAACCAACAAACTCCAGTATTAATTCCAAAGCAAAATGTTGGATATCTTCCGGGTCAGGCCCGATTGAGCAGCAGTGAGCTAGGACTGCAAGTGTCAGCTGTGAGATTCATGTTACTAGGGATCACAAAAATGGAGAAGTCCTTGAGGACACTGTATGAGATGGTATCCTACTGGAAATACCTACTTTTATAGAGGGCCCTGTTAACCCCTGTCTTACAACATTGCTTCCAGCAAGCAACAGAGGATGCTTGAAGAAATCTAGCCTAGACCAATGTTAAGAACAAAAAGCAACACCTAGATAGGTTCCCACCTGGATTCAGAGACCAAGACACCCCGTTCCCTGGAGCTCTGCTCCTCCTCTTGCTCTATGCTGCCCACTTGGAAGCTGGCAGTCCTGTGGCATGTCTGGAAATGCTGGTGGCTTTCTCGAAAGGAGCGCACGTGGCTGCACACCGTCAGCAGAAAGTTGGTGATATCGATCTCTTGAAGTAGCTCCTCACAGTAGTCCATGGCTGTGAGCAGGTCCTGGGAACTGATGCTGTGGGACTGCTGAAGGCTCTTGAACAGCCCTATAGATCAAAAACTGTGAGACAAGGCTTTTTGGGAAGACCTAGGGCCCAGCCCCAATCCCAGCTCAGTTCCCATCATGCTGCTCCTCACCTTTCACGTAGCACTGGTGGGAGTGCTCCTGCAGCAGCGTGCAGTAACTCATCAACTCCTTATGCTTGTGGTCTAACCAAGTAGCAGTAGGAGGACGCTCCAAAGACTGGGGCCTGAAAAGAGGAGCCACAACAGCCTTCAGCACCAGTTAAGCACTTTTTAGATGGTAAACAAGCACTGGCGCCAGCAAAGCAGGGCCCTGGGCTGTGCACAAGCAGTGGCTGCTGTGAGCTACAGAAGCCAAGCCAAGAGATCAAGGCAGGGCCACAGTCAGTCTCGTTGTCAGGGATGCTCTTCAGCTTTCTGTCCGGGAATCAAGTACATTGGTATTACCTGAAAAAAATGTCCCGGGGAGGACGGTGTGTCCGTGGACTGACCAGCTGCTCTCGCAACAGCTCCAGGGAGCAGCTGTAGATGTAGATGGGGCAGCGAAACCGGCGGCACTCCCCCAGCTCAGCCTGCGAGCTCTGGCGGCAGAAGGAAATGTGTATGTCTCTCCGTGAGGGGCCGCCCTGATCTCCAGGGTCACGGCCCACTTCTGCAAAAGAAACCATCTCAAATAAAACTTTTGACATGTTCCTTATTCCCGACCTGAGAGGCCACAGCCCCACAGCAGCATCCACATGCAGGTATTGGCTTTAAGAGATGCTCATCACCCAAACTGATGTCCTTCCCAGGCAGCTGTGAGCGTCCGCTTCCACCAGCACCCTCCACAGCAGCACATCTGACCATCCCCAATGCAGGTCTGGCTGACAGCACCAGGGCTGCACCACCACATCCCAGCTAGCTTGAGCACTGCCTGTGCCCCTCTCCCTAAGGTGAGGTGCTGCTGATAATGCCAGTCTAGGTCACCACATGGTGGTCACTTCCTGTCCTGGGCAACCCACTACTGCTGTTCCCAGTAGCCTCTAACTTCCCTGCCCACAGGACGCTGGCTCTGGGCCATAAGCAGCAGTCAGATCACACTTGATCCAGCCCCCATAATGTCATAAAAGCTGGCCTAAGCTTTTATGTCCCAATTGTCCTAAACCCGACTCTGTTTATTATGAGAAAGAAAGTGATAGTGATGGACTGTAGTGGCTTCTTGTCACTATTACCCTAGCCTGCCCAATAACAGGAGCCACTATGCTTAAGAAGCGCCAAGGACAGGCGCTGACAGAGGGCCTTAGGAAGGTGCCACCCTGAGGCCAGTACCATGGGCTGGTGTTATGCTGAGGGTAGGTAATGGCGCTGGGGTGTCCCCTTCTTTAGCATCAGCCATGCTCCGCTCTGCACAGGCCGGTCCCAACGTATCTGCTCCCATCCGACTCTCATCTTTCAGAGGTTTGTCCAACCCACAAGCCATCAGCTTCTGTACATCTGGAAAAAAAAAGAAAAAATCACTGTCTCCCCAGTGATAACAGCTTAACCTCTCCATATACATTCCAAAAGTGCAAAGATACTGGCTACCTCTGTGCATGGGAACAGCTCCAAAGAGCTGCTCAGCTACAGCCTAATGGCCTGCACCTGCAGCTCCGTGAGGAAGGGGTAGAGAGGCCAAGCCCAAGGCCCAGAAATAAGGATCCTCCCTCCCCAGGCTTCACCATTAGGAGCCTCCTGGCTCCATCCAATAACCCCAGACACTCCACATGGGAAAAGGGTACAGTGACTACTACCAGCAAAATAATTAGAGCTACATTCCCTGCCTGGAGCAGTGAGCAGGCAGCACCACATCCAGGGAGAGAAGAGCAAGACATCCATCCTTTTAGGCCACTCTCTGCCTGGCAATATGGTGAAAAAGACTTGGCCAAGACTCTGCTGTTCAGCTTTCCCTCCTTCCAAGAAGGGCTGATTCTGCTTTTGCTCTTTCCTTGTGGAAGTGCTTCCACCCTGCCTTCCTCTCCCCCTCTCTCCCTGATGGCAAGCCTCACCTGAGAAGGTGGCTGGCAGAAAGGTGAGGAACACGTGCTGTGGATTGACCAGCTTGGCATAGCATCGCCACTGCGGCAGGAAGAGCCTCGCCGTGTCACAACGCGTCACGTCGTCCTCGGGCAGCTCTGCGTTGCCCAGGCTCTGAGGAGAAAGCACAGCTAGATAAGCTCACAGCACATGGCACAGTACTGTTCCGGGGCAGCTGGCAATCACACAGAGGAAGTTCCTGCAAGACTGATGGTTGAGGCACCGCTGAAATCACTTCGGCCACCCCCAGCAGCATTCTCAGAACAGTGTGGCTGCAGAAAATACCACGCACACAGTCTGGGGTGGCTGCCCAGCCTTGCTGGGGCTGGTCGTGACCTCTGAGCAATGACTGCCCATGATTTCTGAGCTCTTTGCAGCACATTGTCAGCGTTGCTGTAGCAAACCAGGCCCACAGCTAGTTCAACTGCCCGTATACCTACAAGGCCAGCTATGCCTTGCCTATGCGTGCCTATGCCACTCAAACTGCTGTCAAGAGTGGCAAGAACACCAGCCACTCAATCTGTTGTCAGCCCTCCTGCAAACCTTCCTGCTCTGGAAGAGCAGCTACTTTGTCTGCGGAGGGAGCTCAAGAGAGGGGCAGTAGCACAGCGGTACCTGCAGAGTGCTTGTGGAACCAGTCGTCTCTCTGGTGCCATTGCTGCCAGCAAGGTTATAGGATGCAGAAGTATCGTGCTGCTCCAGGGTCCCAGAGGCTTTCAGGGTCTCTTCTGAAAGGAAGTACAGAGAAGCAACCTGAGAAGCATCATCTGGGAAAGCTGTCTGAAAGCAAGGCTCCTGAGATACCCCAGTTCCAGGGTTCCCCCTGCCATGCTCCTGTCCTTACCTCGAATCACAGGGAGCGTGAAGGGGGGCTGATGGCCATCACGGTCCCTCTGCAGAACCTGCTCCATGAAAGCCATGTGATCAGCATCGGCCATGGGGATCTCCCGGTCACTGAGGTCATGCTGCAGGCAGCCATGGAAGAGGTTTAGTAGCATTTCATTGGGCACAAACGAAGAGTCCTTGGTCACCTCCTCATTTTCTGCTCCAAAACAGAACCATGGCAGCTTCAGAGACAGCATCTCCACAGCCACCACCTGCCCAGGGCCCTGTGAGACAGCCCTTTGCAAAGAGGCGTTTCCACACAGACAGAAGTCTCCAACACCTCTACAAGGCTGACTTGGAGGATGCTGAGGAAGCCACACAGCTCCAGCATCATTTGCTACCCAGCACTGACTCCTTCTGCTACTGTAACTGTTCTGAATATGTTTGGGGCTAGTGACAAGAAACCACCAACACAGAGCACTGACCTAGGTTTGAGGTTTATAGAAGTAAATGCTTGAACACTGACATCACCACAGGAAAGACAGCAATATCAGTATATCCACCCAACCCCGGGGCTACAGAGACGGGAAGAGCAGCACTAAGCTACTGCTAGAGGTTACTGCAGCTCCCACACGCCTGCTTCCCAAGAAGACATGCACAAAGAGCAGGGCATCCATCCTCTCGAAGGGAGGACAAGAGGAGGTGCGTGGTGACTTACCTTTTGTCAACATAAGGAAGAACATCTCAACCTGCTGGCACCTTGGCAACAGCTTCATGAGATTGAATTGGAATGGGATCTCATGTACTCGGAAACCAGCCCCCATGTCTGGATCTGCAACAAGAATTGGGAACATGACATGCCTGCTGGCACTGCCACACAGAGCCCTGCCCCTCAATTCACTTCCATGCATGCAGTGACAACCCTAAACACACTGAGGGGCGCACAAGTGAAGGTACACAGCAAAGCTGCCCAACACCACTGGCTTAGAAGGACAGAGGGACAAGAAGGGTGAATGTGAGAATGGTCAAAGCCTAGCAGAGTGCAGCAGACTGTGAGCTATCTACTGAGGGACACCTCAGTGCAAGACTCTCATGGGCTTATTGCCACCTTCACAAAAGAATGGCCTGGGAGACACAAGGTCCCATACAGCTCAGGCTGTGCCCAGCAGAGCAGGACCAAGGGGAACCTGGGAACGAAGCGCTTGACATGGGTGCTGCAGGAAATGCTGCTGGAGGACAAGTGTGCTGGGAACTGCAGGCAGCCTTTGTTACCAGAGCAGTCCAGCACAAGCCACCCCTGATCTCAGTAGAGATTCCTTATTCAGCAGGCTCTGCACATCCCCACAGACATTGACTGTTCTCTTTCTCAGAGAAAGAGCCTCTGTCCTCCATGCCTTGAATTTTCCTGGACTTCTCCTGCTCACACAATGCCAGTGATCTGATGTGACAAGGGTCATTCAGGTCCCTCCTGGAATGATTCTGGCTCCCTCAAACTGAGTCAAAACCTGCTGTGCTTTCCAGCACAATGCAAACAAGATTAGGCTGGGATGAACTAGTGACAAGAATCTTAAGTAGCAACATCGAGACTAGACATTTGGGGAAAGTTTTAAGGACAAAATTAAGGTATTGGAACAAACTGCCTGTCAACGGTGAAAAAAAACCATAACCCTGAAGTTCTCATTAAACTACAACAGTCCTCTCAGATGAGAAGGACAATCCTGCCATGAAGGAGGAAGATGAACCAAACATTTTGAAGTTCCCTTCAATATCTCCACGTGCTCACAGAGCACTCATGAACTATTCAGTTATAACAGGATTCTGTGTTTCTGGAGAACAGAGGAGCCCTCCCTCTGCCTTGTTCACAAGCCCTGTATTCACCTGACCAGTCATACCCTGCCCGTCACTGTGGGGCAAGTTCATCTTCCACAGAGAAACTTTCTCTGGCAAGGAGGCCTGAACACCTAGGAACCAAGCTGAACGCATGGAGACATAGCGAACATAGTAATTTTCCCTGTGCTCCAAAAGTCAGATCCATCTAATCTGGGCAGAAAGTCACAATTATTTCTTGGCTTTCCAAGCATGAAGCTATGTTTTTGGCAGCTTATCATAAATTCTATGAAGTGACTTAAAGCGATCCAAGTCTAGAATGTCAAAATACCTGTTCAATCTCCCTGAAGCTGCAGCCACAGCCTGGGACATTCAGGACTTAGCTGCCTCTTGCTCCATCAAGCCTGCCTGGACAGACGTGCTGGACTCACCTTCAGTGGCTTTGGCGTCAGAAGAAGGGCAGACCCACTCCTTGTTCTGGCACAGCTGGCTGATGTACTCAAAGGTCAGCATGGTGGCAATGCATGCCAGGTCCCGTGGATAGAGCTGCAACAACAGTCAAGGCTTAGCTGTACGCAGCAGTTACTACCTCCACACGCAGCAGAAAACGGTCTAAAGGCAAGGAGGGGAGATCCTTGCAGGGACTCACCGCTTTCGGTATTTTCTGGTAGGGCAAGCCATGCAGGTGCTTCCAGTTTTCGGCAGTACTATGGACATGGCCACTCTGGGGTTCCACCCAGCACTCGGTGACCAGATTCAGTTCTGTGTCCACCTCAATGGCCTCCACCTCTGTATCATTGTCATCATCTGTGGAAAAGCTGAAGGGGCACAAGGTGAATCCTGCAAGATGTCACAGAGCCAGCAGCCCACTGTAGCTCATCCTGGAGCTGGGAGAACAGCATACAAATTCCAGGCTTGCCTGCAAAGCCCTGATTGATAAGCAGCCCATGGCAGCTGGTTGTCCTCTCCTTGCATTTGGCAGAGCTGTGGCACCACAGCTATGCACTCGATGGCCTAATGCCAGGGGACTACCCCCTCCCCACACAAGCAGGAAAGACGCCTGGAGCCATGTCCCCCACTCTTCCTGGGAGCCAGGTCACAGCCTCACCTGTCCTTGGTGGAGGTGGAGTGCGGGGGGAATAGGATGTACTGAACAACACAGGTGTGCTTCTCCCGGCCGCCGCCGCTCTCGCTCGAGCCATCAATCTGGAAGGGAAACACACCATGACACAACCTGGACAGGAAACACGTCACAACACAGCACAGCTCCATCCCCCTGATGCCACTGCCAGTGCAGAGGAGAAGGAGCCTCCACCTATCCCCAAGAGTTACTCCTGCACAGCCTGTCACAGCTTCCTAATGGCAGATAAAGGCAGGAAAAGCCCTGACTCACAAGCTGCTCTGTTCAGGGGTGCAGGCACATCTCCCTGCCTCCAGACTCACCTGCATTGGCAGCTCCAGCACCATGTTGATAATTCCCTCCCCGCTGGATGCAAAGTGGAAACCCTCTGACAGACGGACCCTGGCAACAGAGAGAAGTCAAAGTTGGAGGATTTCTTCACCGATACTGAAAACCTTAAATACCTGACTGACTGTACCCTTCACCACAAAATGCACTGTTCCCAAGACAGGGAGATACACACAGTGTGGAGACAAGTCACCCTGCAAAGGAAACCCTGTGTAAGCACCAGCACACCCCAAGCACAGGGACCATGTCCTGCCACATTTTTTTCTTCCTCCCAGCTGCAGCTGGCTAAAACAGCTTAGAAGATGTGAACGGGACCTTTTCATACCTCTCTACAAGTCTTTGGGTTTACCCAGCTTTCAGAGAACCATAAAATGCTTAAGGTTGGAAGGGACCTCTAGGGATCATCTAGTCCAACCCCCCCTGCACACGCAGGGTCACCTAGAGCACGTGGCACAGGACTGCGTCCAAGCGGGTTTTGAAGATCTCCAGAGAAGGAAACTCCACAACCTCTCTGGGCAGCCTGTTCCAGTGCTCTGTCACCCTCACTGGTAAGAAATTTTTCCTTAAGTTCCTGTGGAACTTTTGATGCTTCAGTTTCTGGCCATTTCCTCTAGTTCTATCAGTGGCCATCACTGAAAAGAGGCCAGCACCATCCTCCTCACCGCCTCCCTTGAGGTACTTATAGACACTGATCAGGTCTCCTCTCAGCCTTCTCTTCTCCAGGCTGAACAGGCCCAGCTCCCTCAGCCTCTCCTCATAGGGCAGATGTTTCAGGCCCCTGATCATCCTTGTAGCCCTGCGCTGGACTCTCTCCAGCAGCTCCACATCCCTCTTGTACTGTGGAGCCCAGAACCGGACACAGTACTCCAGACGTGGCCTCACCACATCTTTCTCTGCACTCCCAGCACTGGCTGGAAGAAGCAACCCTATCCAAGCTACAACTTACTCTGTGAGTGTGGAGAGGAGCTGGGCTACAGCTGTGATGGGCACAGCCGGTGCCAGCCCCGACTGGACGCTCCAGATCCAGCGCTGGTGATAGAAGTAGCGGGACAGCGAGGCCAGGGTGGAGGAGGCAGTGCGGTTGGCCACCATAGTGAGCGGGCCGGACACTGGCGGATGCTCCAGGTTGAGAACGAAGGGAGCGCGATAGTCGGAAGGCAGCTTCTCGTACCTAGGAGGTGAGGACACGCAGCTTGGCGAGGTGGAAACGATGCTCAGGGCTGTTTGCTGGGCTGGGGCGCGTTTGGGTGCATGGCCCGTTTGCTGGCCTGGGGAAGAGCCCTCTAGCAGCAGAACAGGGTCAGCCCAGCAAAGGATCAGCTCCCACTTTAGAAACCAGTGACCCAATTTTCTTCTGCACCATAGTTAAGAGCAACTATGCCAGGCCCCAGGCTGCAAGTCACAGTTCTCCCAGGCTACAGCTACCTTTGCTAATGTGCAACACAAGCCAATGCCAAAAAGCAGAGGCTTCCCAGCACTCCTGTCCCACAGCT
The DNA here is from genome assembly GCF_000705375.1 of Tinamus guttatus. The sequence goes on from NW_010582234.1 coordinate 195,760, forward strand.
GGCACCATCATCCACAGCCCCTTCCTTCCTCCTGGCAGAACAAGGGGTAGGTTTACACTGCAGAAGGCTGTGCTCATCACTACTGCTGGTCACTGCTGCTGCGTTACTGCAGTTACTACCTGATGAGTAGCTTTTCCAAAGGCTTGTGCAGCACTACGAGGCAGGGCCTATCTGAAAAGGCTGACTGAGTCCCAGTCACAGGTGGAGACTTGGAAGGAGAACTACTGCCAAACATTTTCCTCTTTGCTTTTGGAGTTGCTTCTTTGCTCTGGACCCTGTGGGGAAAGCGGAGCTGCAAGATTCGGTCCCGTAACTCCTCCACTATCTGTCATGACAGAAGCAAAAGGTAAGAATGACCACCTTTGTCTGGAGACACCAGCTTCCAGGAAAAGAGTGTGACAAAAAAGGCCCAGCACACACCGTGGATTTACACATGAGCAAGAGTTGAAGGTTATTTTACTTGTGAAGCACTAGCAAGATCAAAATGCCACAAGGCTCTCTTAATCGTATTTTAAAAACTAAACAAAAAGCAGTAAAAAACAGATTGTGTATGATACAATTTATGATCTAAAAATCCTGGTGTGATGATCTGAAGCTTGCTCAGAGCTGCAGGGTGCCTGTGTTGTATGTTCCCCATAAGGCAGGTGTTTACTTGCACCTGCCAGAGGGAACTCTTTCGTAAAATTTGTCACTTGGTGTGCTCAGCCTACGTGCCAATACCTGGATCCCCTAAAGACATAAAAGGGCAGATCCTCCAGACAGCCAGAGCACTTGGACTTATCTGGATTCATACTCTCAAAAGAGACAGTCTTCCCCACATTTGTCAGCTTTTCTCCAGATCAAGCTAATGATAAGCTGAACAAACTAAAAATTTCTTTCATGAAGGCAAAAGATCAAGGTTTAATTATAGACTTCCTGTTCACAGCAAAACATTTATAAATATTAATAACAGGACATCATCTTCACACTTAACTCTATTACCTAAGAACACTCAGACTTGTCTCAACCATTAGAGCTGGAGAAACAGTCAGTCTAACCTCCCGAATCTGACTGATGCAGCCCATTTCTGCTGAGGCAAATGGGATTTTAAAAGCCTACCTAGCTGACGTACATATCTTTAAACCATTTCCTAAGTCTCATGGTCCTTTCCCTCTCCACACTGCTCGTGCAGAGCAGTGTTTGCATTTTAATGCCAACTCCTCTTTACCCTAATGATTCAATATACATGCACAGTTCAGCACCTCCTGAAACAGATAGCTTATGGAACACGTAGTACATCCATCATAAAGGCTTTGACAGACAAGCCAGACAATATCTGCTCTTCCTGACTGACAATATCGATTGTGCTTTGGTTGCAAGGACAGATAAGATAATCTTAGTGTCATTTTAAGCCCCACACTTCTATTAAGCAGTGGCAAAGGCATTCATTTGCCCAGCTATTCTACTGATTTCAAGTCTCCGAATTCAGATTTTTCATAGTCTTAAACTAGAAAGTGTTGCACAAACTGCCCCTTTCTGTTCCAATAAATTCCCACCCCTCTGAGCCCCAATATAGTAGTCAAGTTGTTAGAAAATACCTGGCCATAGTACTGATTGTAGGCCTCCCCACCACCTCCATTCCTAGAGCTATCTGCATGCCCTCCCTCCCCTGGAAGGGGGTCAGCAAGCTCTCACCTTGTTCCTGGCCTGTGCAGGTGTGCCAATGGGGAAGCCCAGCCGGAGAACCATGCAGGGAGCTTTGGAGATGATCCGCACCACGTAAAATGAAGAAGGAGTAGGATCTTCAGAGCTAGGGATGAGGAATTAAGCATGGAATGAACTACAGAGACAAAACTGAAAGAGATCTCACTGTTCTCTACAGCATCAGACCTAGCAGAGGCCATCTCCTCAGGGCTCAACGGCCCACATAACTTGGCAGTAGTGTTAAGAAACCACCGACTAATGTGTCTTTCTCTCTGGCATGCATTTGGTTCACAGCAGCAGCAATCCAGAACACACAGGGTTTCATATCTGCTTGTTCTGTTCTTATAATCTCTGACAGACACCTGCTTTGGGCCCATCACAGCATCCTGGGCTAATAGAATCTGTGGCTTCAGTACCCGATTCCTCACGCAGGACTCCCCCAGAGCCACTCACCCCTGCATCAGTTTGACGTAGGAGTAGCCTTCCACGAGGACGAAGCTGCTCCAGTCGCGCAGGAGGGAGGTGAGCGCCGAGTGAGAGATGCGGCACTGGATGGTGCTGTAGCGGCCGTTGTTGCCCGGTGTGTGCAGGTGCTTGGGGACAGGCCTGCAGAGTGGGGCAGCAAGTCATCAAACCCCATCTCCCCAAGCCTACAGGGACTTTGCCACATCTATTCCAGCCCATCCCCTGCCCGCTACATCGGCCCTCTGCTTCCTCCACAGCAACCCACATCCAAGCACCTCCCTTGCCTGTGCGCATCAGTGAGGGCCACACTCCTTGCAAGCACAGGGGCTTTGCTCCCCAGTTTGCAGGCAGCAGAGCCTTGTATGGTTTCCATCTCCCTCCCACACAATATACAGCTAATATTCACATAATTCTGCATCTAGGACCAGTCCCCAGAAAAGCAGTGCTTTGGGAAAGCAGCAAACAAAAAGTTATGGGATATCTCCAACTGGAAGGCCCATCCTCTTGGCAATCAGAGAATCCGACCCCAAAAGGGACTTGAAAAATAAACGTATTCTCCTGAGAACTCCCCGCCTTTTGACATTGGTGATTTCCCAGCCCACCATCCCTGTCAGACAAATAAGCCTTCACCATCCATCAGGATCAGCAGGCAGAGCTCTTCCTTGGGCCATAGGCACCTGCAATACTTAAATTAAACTTCCATAACCCTGTGGGTAGACTGAATTGGGAAACAGTTTCCACAATGTTTGCCTGGACAAACTGATGCCTTGATTTTGCAAGACTGGAAGCTCAACCCTACTAGTTACATACGTGTCATGCTCCAAAAGGAGAACGATGCGATGCATGTGCAGCCACCTCTGCCAGAAGTTGGCGTCCATGGAGAGGATAGGCTTCCAGTAAGAGGCAAACTGGGAATGGCTTGAGTCAGACCCACTGTGCTGCAGGGAAAGCACCTGAAAAAGTGAGATAGGTAGGAAGGCAATGCTCAGAAAGAAACCAGTCCCATAGAGAGAAAGCAGGAGTCTCTCTCGGGCATGAATTGTGTAGGCCTAGAAACTAGCTGCATCCCTTTCAGGAAAATAGCTAAATTTGTTCACATCAAAACAGTCAGTACAATGATGAAAAATAAATTAGGTTTCTAAAATATCAAGTTACTCGGGAAACTAACTACTTAGCATCAAGAAAATTATGGAAAAGATGATCTAAGCAATGGTGCACTTTGTGATTGAGAGGAATATACACGGCTTGTGTTAGCTGAGCAATGAAACGCCGAGATAACTCGCCTGAAAGTGCATATGTAAATACTGTATCGGGGCACTGAGCAACACCAAATGTGTTTATATAACACTGCAATTTCCCCACTACAGTACTGCTGCAGATGCAGAAGCAAATGGGTGGCTGGACATGAGATTGGATACTCCAGATATACAGTGGGATATATATGCATACACAGTGTAGAAATCAGTATGTAAACTGCACCTGAACACCCTGCCTGCCTGCCATTACCCAGGAGCACAGAATAAGCAGGAGGGACCTCCCGTGCCACATGAAAGGGGACAAGGGTGGGACATACCGGGGTGGTGGAGCCTGGGGGGATGTAGAAGAGCGGCACACCGTTCTTGGTGCTCTCAGGAATGGTGAAGTGTTCGGGGACGGTGTCAAAAGACTGCAGGTGAACCAGCATCTGATCTGTTTGGTTGATGCTGGAAGACAAGGGGCCTTCAGGCACGAGCACCCAGCCTTTCCCCTCACTGCCCAGCCAGCCCAAAGCCTTCCCACACAGCATGAGCCCTCCGCACCAACACAGCCCCCAGGCCAAAGCCAGGATCCAATGCCTGGCTGCAAAGAGCCCGTTAAAGGGAGCTCAGTGCAACAGCCCAACACGCAAGCTGGACGAGCAGAGCTGGGAAGAGCGCGAGGAAAGGCGAGGGCTAACGGCCACCCTAGCCAGGAAATGGTATATCCTGCCAGCCCAGCGACCCAAGAAGACATGAGACAAGTAACAGTGGTTCCTCTTAACACGATTGTGCGGCCCAGCCACTGCCAACGAGCCCTCGCACTGCCAGCCTTCACAGCAAGGCAGCATTGCAAGAACATAACACCCACATGAGATGGGAGACTGAGTTAGGCTTTGCAAGTGGATCAGGATCCTGATCAGGATAAGGACTCACAGATAACAGTATCTTATCCATGGGACAATTTATGGACTAGATCACAGGCCAGTTAGCATCTTTTCCTTGACTAGAATGCAGACCTGTCACAAACAGGACTTCTTTCTCACAGCACATTAATTTGGGACCTCAGATTGAGGAAGGAAAAGAATTTCTGCTACTCCAGACAATGGGAACTGCTGGGATGGTCTCACTCACCTCTGCAAGGTGTTCCAGAAGCGCCGTATGACGGTAGTGCGGTACAGACTGGTGATGGGCTTCCTCATGGTGCAACTGATATCATGCAAGATGTCATAGCTGCCCTCCATGGTCACTTCCACCCACGTGCTGCGCTTGAGTGGGTCCAAGGGCCAGGGTGTCACAGCTAAGTACTCTATCCTCATGTTATGCTTCCACAGCAGCACGAGCTTCACCTCCAGCTGCGACCCACCTGCATGGAAGCATTAGAATGAGATCAAGTGCCTGTTTTGCAAACAGCTGAGCTTCATCTTTGACCAGGGACTCCTGAGTACAGGGAGACTGCTTGAGCAGTGTAAGGACAGCACAGGAGGGTAAGGGCTGCCTCCTCTAACTGGAGTCATTCTCTCTCCTCTCCAACAGAGGGAGGCTTTGCTCAATAGCATTTGGGAGAGTAACTGCAGGGAGAGTGAGGTATCTGCGGAGCAGAAGGTGACTGGAACCTGGTGGTGCTGACATCTGCAGTGGGCTGTTCTTCACAGCCTCAGTCCTGCTTCCAAGAAAATTTGGTTGCTTTGCACAGATGAGCAGGACCTTTAAGCTCTAAATTTTTCTTAACTCTGCATAGTTATCTATTCCACTGCAGAAACATGGGTATTTGGATATAATGGACCCAGATCATAAGGAAACCAGAAGATACAGCTTAATACTTGAATTACACTCCATGTTCTCCCTGTCAGGAGAACACCTGGTGCAATCTTGAACCTGAAGCATGAAAGCTTCTTGCCATGCTTTATCCTCTTCTCCTTTGGTGCTTCTGAAGTTAAGAAGTATCCATTCACTCATCCATTCTTCAAAATGTGCATGTTTATCTCTTGCTTTAAATTCATCACTTCGCTTCTAGCAAGGCTAAAAAGTTGACTGCAAACCTCACTGAGCCAGAAGAACAAAAAACTGTCACAGTCCTGCTGACTGTGCCTGTGTATTTGTATCAAAACAACCCAGTGAAATTTGTTTTCTATAAGAGTGCCACGCTGCTATTTCAACTGCTCAATCATCTATTTTGATGTCTAGTGTGCTCTATAGTTCACTGGACTATCTGTTTGTGAGATGAGTGATTGGATGTGCTGGAACGGTCCAAACAGGTCACCAGCCCGGGCCCTGTGCTTCCTGCAGAGTTGCATCTCCTGCTGCCACAGGCCCATCAGGCCACCCCTTCACAGGCTGACTGTGCTCTATTTTAGGGCCAATTTGCTTTTTGCTCCTGCAGTCCCTAGTGGGAGGCTGCCTCAGAGTGTTCTTCCCCCATGGATGCTTGGAAGAAAATTTCCAGAGTACATGCCCCATTAATGCTTACTCACTCTCTTCCTAAAATTGTTTTTATTCTGATAACTTCATTTCCACAGAACTGACAGTGAGTGGACACCAGGGGGAGAAATCCTCCCCAAATTCAGCTTTCAATAGGCAGGTTAAGCCAAGCCACAGGTATTAGTCCAGCGCAGGCTCTCCCCCTTTCCAGCCTCCGTCCTTTCTGCTCCTAAGGAATTCACCTTTCCCAAACAGTGATCAAAGGTATATGCTGTAATTTCACCTCAGATCTTACCAAGGGTGTTGAAGGCCACTAATGCTCTCCACAGTGGGCTCTCTATAAAAGCATTACTATAAAAGCACTTGCCAGGTTTGTGCCATCTGTTGTTTCCAAATGAAGACTATCTTAGTTTACCAGAGGGACTGTACAAGAATTTGTAGAGTCGTGTCTTTGCATTTCATTCTGTCAAACTGCATCTCATTTCTACTGCCCTAGTGCTCATCCAGTGCTTTCTGCACAATATTTTGGTTCCCATAACAAAGCCTCCCTACTTCATCAACAGCAAACATGATAAGTAAATTCCTACATTTTTTGCCCAGATCATTAACGAAAATATTTCCTACTCCCACCTGCATTTCCATTAGTCATCCTGGCTTTGCTCCTACCATCCAACACAAGCGAAATAATAATAATAAAAAATTAAAAAGAGGCAAAACATTTGATTAGTTTCAGACCATAACGAAAATTAATCTTTAGTCTGTTCGTACAGCAAAGCAGCGTATTTCTGGTTCCTGACTTTATAGCTAATGAAAGATTTTCTGCTTTGATTTCCATGAGATCCAGCTCCAGTTTTTAAAATTTCACTTCATCCTCTCAAGTCCCAACCTTCAGGACAGTCAATATCAGTGGCCAGTTTGTGCCCAACTGTTACGTTGTGATTCATGAAGGAGGATAAGGTCCAAAAATGTCCTCAGGGCTCTCCTCAGCTCCCAGCAGTAAAAAATGGTCAGCAGTGTTTGTTGTTGTTGTTGTTTCTGTTACAAACAGCAATCCTGACAACACCCCAGGAGGAAACACGAGTGGAAGGGAGCTCCACCACTCCCCATGGCTTCTCAGACAGAGCCTCTCTCTTCTCAAATCCTCCCAGTTCCTCCCCCTTTCACAAGAACTTCTGTATTCCCAACCTTGGTAGGCTTTTAGACACCTCATATCAGAAACCAAATAGTAATGGGAAGCAGCGCAGTAATAAACACCACACACAACCTCTGGCACCTCCAAGCACAAAGCCAGCTATTGATTCCATTCTGCCCTTGGCAAAGGGAAGCAGAACAGTGACAGCGTCGAAGTCCACAACAGCTCTCCCCCTTCTTGATTCACAGCCACTTGGCTTCTTAAATTTTGGCAAAAGCTTCTGGCAATCCCAGTTAATTAGCTACTCTCTGTTATACACTTCTCTATAGAGAGGCCCAGAGAGCCTGGGTTAGCCAAGCTTGCTTTTCTTTGCACAGACAGTTCTGGATCACTAAATGCCCTGGTCTTTTATAAATTATACTTTCACACATTGGTTCAACCATTTTTTTCTGATCACAGCCAACACTTCCTCAGGGCCATTTAGTCTTTCCAAAGTGTAAGCTGCATTATCAGTTACTATTCTGAAGGCTGGCATAGAAATGTAAATGCTATTTTTGACACTCACGCGTTCATTTTTAAATTCCTTAAAAAAAAAAAAGTTATGAAAATACAAATAGACTATTTTTTGCTCAAGGAGTTCCCAGGTTGCACAGTGTTCAAGGAAAAAGAGGGGATGGAAAAAAGGAAAGGAGAAAGTACGTATTGGGGGTAAACATGTATATTTTCCCTGTTCTTACTCTTCTCCATGCACCTGTCCTTAGTTACTTGTCACGGACAGTAACTCCAACTCAGTAAGGAACTCCTGTTCTCTGTCCTGTCCTCATAGGACACTCGGTGTCCTATGAGTGAAGGAAGACAACAGAATACTTAGATAAAAACACAGGAGCAAGGTAAATATGCAGCAATATTTCACACACATTGTTCTAGGGTCCAGGAATTAGGTTCTTAAGGATACCCTGAGCCAGACCTTGTAGCTATATCTTGGTTAAAAAGACATTTAATGAACCTTTCCCCTGCCCCTCTTCTCATCACCTATTTGTCTAATTGCTTTTGGCATGACTCACGCTTGTGCTTTTCTCCAGCTTTTCTGCATGGTACTTCCCAGTCACCAAAAGCTCTTCACCATTCAATTAAATAAAGGCTCTTTCTCCACTGCCCTCCAAGCTGTTAGTGAACTTGTGCACAGAAAGATACAAGGCCCAATGAACACAGCTCGTGCAGTAGGTGACTTGTCAGAATGGTCATAGACAGCCCTAGACAAGGAGAGTGCCAGAGACCTGACGTGCCTGAACTTAAGCAAAGTATTTCATGCTCTGCCTACAGGAGAATAGTGAAAGCAGCCTAGAGGCATTACTAGAAAAGCTGTCTCAATGGAAAAATCTTCTTACATTCTTAATTTTAATATAATCACCTTGAAACAATAAATTTATGGTAGATCAGCTGGAAGATCAGCTTCAGAAACTATCCCATTTAATATGATCATGAGCAACTTTTGGACAAAAACTAGATTTAGATTCAGTTTGTAAACAGCATCAAGTCAGGAGGAACTGCAATCACAGTGAACCAACTACACAGAATGGAGCAGTAGACTGATATGAATTTAAGACTATTATTATGTGAAAAAAGCACATTTAGAGACTAACTAAAAAACCAACCAAACAAAAACAAACAAACAAACACACATTTAGAAACTAGCTAAAAAAAAATCCAACAAAAACTAACAACTCATCAGCTAGAAGTAAAGGTGCATGAAGGATGCAGGAGTTTTTGAGGAAACAATGTAATGCAATCGTGGAGAAAGCTCTTGTAATTTCTGGTCTATCAGATAAAGTATTTTAACTAAGAAGCAGGCAACTATTAGGACTACTGACCAAAGCACTGATAAGACCACATTTGCAGCACCCTTATCAACTGCTTTTAAGACATATGAGGCCAAACTGTGAAAAGTGAACAACTAGAAAAAAAATAATGTGCTATTGAGATAAATGAGAAGAGCAGAAAGCCCGCCCTTATTAAAGGGGACAAAAACATTGACTTGTTTGGTCTGGCAAAAGGAAAAAGGAAGGTTACAAAGGAGAAAAACTTTTTTCCTAAATATGTTTGCACAGTGCCAGAAAGGGAGAATATAAACTTGATTAAAAATAATGAAGTCAAACAGATCTAATTTGGTTTGATTGAGTTTAGAATGCAAACTAGAGAAGCAATGATGTTTTGGGACAATCTTCCAAGCAGGAACAGAGGTACAAGATACTTAAATAGCTTTAAGGTAGATCCCAGTAAATTGATAGAAAAAACACCATCATGTGGCAGTTGTGAAAAACCTGCAGTTATAACACAGACTTTGTTTTTTTGATATAAAATTTGTTCTACACAATAATAACCCCCAAAAGATAGTGAGGATCCTGGATTATCATGCGCTGCACACATTTATAGAGTGCAACTCAGGGTTTCTGCTGGTCATTGCTAAGATCAATAATAATTTCTAACTTTGCCTGCAACTCATGACTGGTATCTGGATTTTTGTCTCTCCCCTTCAGTTAAAGCACTAGTCACAGGTGGAAATTTTAAGTTTTACTCTAACTCATTCCTTGGAATAATCAAAACCCTTGAGGGCCCTGACTAGTGGCTAGTTCTCACACTCCAGGTGCCCAAACAACCTCCATCAAGTTCTAAAGAACAGAAATAGTGGGTGCTTTTACATTCCCCTAGTACTGCTCAATGTCCTGGGCATTTTCACCTAGCAATATCCTTAGTTTCCCCAATTTTTTCCCTTGAAACACTATAGCTGGGAGACTTTTTTTTTTTTTTTGTATTAGAGTGTTTGAATTAGTGTTAAAATTCTGCAGTGTGTTCTGGCAAGGAACTAGAGAAATGATGAAACAAGAATGAAGAAGATGAACCACAAAAATGCAGAAAACCAAGTCTGTCCCTTGTTTCCCTGCAACTGTGAGGACTCATTTCCAGGATGCTGAGGACTGCAGCTTGTCTGCCGGTCCCCTTCATGCACATGTGGCCACAGAGCATCAGCCCAGCAAGTGCACAACCAGGCAGTCCTGTGCCAAGCAGCTGTTGGTAGAAAACAGCCTCAACGTCCTTCCATCTCACAGCCCCTCTCCCGCCCTGTCCGAGCACCCAGCCCCCTTCCCAGCCCAGTCACCTTTGGTGATGTTGACCTCGCGGATGCTGTAGCCCTCGCGCAGGCGCACGGAGACGACGCTCACGAGGTCGGCGTGCACCTCCTTCTCCGTGTGCTTCTTCCTCCTCATGGCCAGGGCCGGGTTGCTGCTCGCCGACACCAGGTGCTCGTTGAACAGCCTGTGCTGCGACACTGCAAACCAGCAACAGACAACGAGGCTCATGAGGGAGCGTCTCCCCCACTTCTTGTCCTAGAGGGGCTGTAGGTGCTTTACAGAAGCTGCCTAGCACTTTCTGGCCTGAGGAACCATGTACACCCCCTTGTTGCCATTTCTGCAACACAGCAAACGGGTCTGCTAGCACGGCCAGGAGGCCTGCGAGACAGACAGGGTGGGGGCCAGGCCCCAATTCCTACGGCCTCTGCGACAGGGCATGCAGTTTTATGTTCAGTCTGTTTAATCTAGACAGACAGGAACCGTACAGCTGTTGTAACGGCCACTGCAAGCTTTTAGACTTTATTCCTTTCCCTGAAAAAAGCTCAGGTTCCCAAGTGCTTTCCAAAAGGTGTCAGGAAGTGGAAGCCTTAACCTAAACCACAAATACGATTTTTTAATGATGCAACATTCCCAACTGCTAAGCCAGCTCTCTCCAAACTTTTCACTGTATGTGATTTCTGCTGCCAAGCTACAGAAAGCACAGATGGCATCAGAAATCCACCTAATCACTGAAGAGTGCTTCCAGGTTTTACTTGTAACTAGTGTCCCTTGGCATACTCTCAGCCACTAACATGCACAAAATAAGAACAATCAAGAGAGGCGTTCTGGCCGCTTCTCCAGGGCCTCATTTTTCAATCCAAATTGCCATTTGCAAGCTTGATCAGGACAAACTCTCCAAAACGTCCCCATCTGTGAGCTAGCCAGTGCAGAGAAAAGGCTGGAAGAGAGACTCTCATCCCTCCACGCTCCAATACAGCAGCCCTAATTGCAGTTTGCTGAGCGGAGCCCAAAGAAAGGGGACTGAGGCAGAATGGGAAATTAGTTTTCCCCAAATTCCTAAAGCCAGGAAGCATGAGGGCAGTCACAGATTAGGCTCCAAGGCCCAGTAGTGCTCAGAGCCTTCAGGAGTTGCAGGTCTGGTATGCTGAGCACTCCTCGGGCCCTCCTCCTCACACAGGCACAAGCATGCAACACTGCAGCACTCTCGTCAAACCCCACATGCTGCTGCCTTTTCCTCATCTCCATAATACTCACAATGGCCCAGAGGGGACAAGGGGAAATATCAGCATAACCCAGCCTGTGGGGGTCACCCCAAAGAGAGGTGCTGCAAGACATCCATCTGCTGGAGGGAGCACATGCACACTCCTCACCGCAGTAGTACTCGGGATTCAGGGACTCGCCAGTGCGCAGGAAGGAGTACAGCAGAAACGCCTTGTGATACACGTTCAGATCGAGGCTTAGGGGATCCAGCTCGGGGCACGTGGAGAGGTAAGCACCAAAAGTGGCCATGGCGATGAATTTCATCAGCTCCACATTGGGAACGTGGCCAAAGCTGCAATCATACGAGTAGACACCGCCCACCTAAAAGGTAGATAAAGAAGAGACTTGTGCAAATACTGTAGTGGTGAGGACACGGGAGAGAACAGGCACAGACAGAGACCTCGGAGAGGGACAGAAGAACCCTCTCCACCTCTCCCTCTGGCAGGCAGTAGCCCCTCCACTCCCCACTGAAGCCAGACATACCTGCACAAAAGAGCAGGCCACAGTGCCACTGCGAAGCTGGTTGAGTAGGGTTTCACACACAGCCACATCAGGGACACTGGTCACACCGTCTGTAATTATTATTATACCTGCAAAGACAACAACATCTCAGAGCATTTCCACCTCAGCCAGCTGCCACCCTGCCCACGCACACACGTGGTATGTGCAGATGGCATTTAGGCATGGCACAAACAGAAAGAAAAACCCTGTGGCTTGTTCAGACTGACACCAGCAGCTTTCAAGGCACTGTGGAGCTGGTAGACTTCGTGACTGTGCAGAGCAGCATCCTGCCGGGCCACAGCTCTGCCCTGAGCAGCACTTGTAGCTGTGCTTCCTTGCAAACTCCCTCACAGTGTACACGGTGCTTAGCACAGTGTCCTCCTCATTCCCACATCGAGTGCAGAGCAAAAGCTGCACTCGATGAAGGAACCAAAGGGTCCATGCACCAGTTCCTATAAAACTCATGTCCAGGACGCAGGATACAATCATCCACAAACAACTAGGCACCCTCAAACCCGGAGGATGAAGCCAACCTGCACTGGAGTTGGAGGGCAGCAACTGCAGTGCCAGAATACCCTGCCGGACCATGCTGACAAGGCCGACGTCGGCGGTGACAACGGACACGCTGGGCTTCCTGCCCGACGGCTCCGGAGGGTCACCAGGGCTCTCCTGGCTCAGGGGTGACAAGTCCACCTGGAAAAAACAAACAAATAACGCTGGGCTTCCTGCCCGACAGCTCCAGAGGGTCACCAGGGCTCTCCTGGCTCAGGGGTGACAAGTCCACCTGGAAAAAAACAAACTAAAAAAAAAAACATCAGCCAGAATTTAGCCTAACTTTAGTTCTTATTCCTAAGCAGCCTTTAGTATTAGCAGCCTTATAGTCTGGCAGCCCAGGAGCACTTTAACAAGCTCCACTTTTAGCCCTAACTCAAACCATCCTCAAAGTCCTAGTCATTTGGACCCCTTAAAAGAGTACGTCAGAGCTCCCTTTGGGGTAGAGGAATGGGATGACAAAGCCAGAGCTTTATTATAAGCTTATTTCTCACATGCAGGAAAATACAGGACACTTTGTGGTCACTCACATTAATTTGCAGAGCTTTAGATAAAGCAGAAGAATTAAAGAGATGCTGAATACCTCTTTTGTTTTCCCTTGTCATTTAGTAGAAGCTTCAGATATTCAGCATCTGTTCAGGTAAAATTCAGAATTGCTCAAGGGATTGAGGCAACATCTCTCAGCAGTAGAGCAGGTAAGGAGCTTCCCAAGAAAGGACAAAGTCTGCGCCTATACATTTAACTCTGTGTAAACAGCACTAGGGATGCAATGCTGATATATGCAAATGCACGCAGGCTTCTCCTGTATCCTCTACAAGAGTGTCCCTCAAGTAAAGCACAAAATTTGTGCCACACATGTGAGGAACCTCAAGTGCTCATAGGCCCCTCATGCCCAGGAGGCTCTGGCAGTTTCATCCTGTAATAAGCTATTGCTATATTTTTACTTCTAGCTCAGAGAATGGATAGGAGACAAACTGCTTTTTTGTTCTGCACAGATGAGAAAAGCCCGTGTCTGTGAGCAAAAAAGCTGACTATGATCATATTAACTCGCTGGATGCCTTACATTCAGGCACTTGTTGACAGTGATGCAGCTGATGAAACTTCAAGAGTTAAAAAAAAAAAAAAAAAAAAAGTTTCAGCCCCTGCCTTCCCCTGGGGCCTCCCACCTCCACCCCACAGCCTGTGGCAGGATCTGCCCGTCCCTCCGGCTCGGGAGCGCGTCTCTGTCTCCCATTAGCATAGAAGATGTTACAGTGGCGTATCAGGGCAAGCGGGAATGCATACAAGGCACTGTAAAAATACCACCTGGACACAGTAGAAAAGTTATTTCCTTCCTGCAAGTCAATTTGTGTTTCATGACCGACAGACAGTCTTAATATTCGGAGGTATAAATATTTTTCAGCTAGAAGATGAGGGTTATATCTCTTTGAATATGCAATGGCCAGAGGTCATCACTAGCCTCTTGCTCACATAATTGAGATTTTTTTTCCTTGAGCCCAAATGCTACCAACTAATACTAAAGGACTAAAATTCAACTGGACCAGCCATGCCTATGACTACAAGAAGAGTGCCGATATATATTGTTAATTTATGTGAACACTGCAGTATCATAATCCATGTTTTTCATTCTTTGCTTGTAAGATTACAATCTTGCTCTAATTTTCACCCAAAGCTGTATTATATAGTGCTATCAATAACTTGCTGATATCTATATCCCTGACTAATAAAAACACCTACCACATATCAAGGAGTATTTGAAGATCTGTGGGCTGTTTATTCAGCTGCAAAGTCAGTTTTTATGCTAACAAGGAATCATCTTCATTCAAGATTGTAACAAGGGCCAATAGTATCTTCACAGTTATTTACAGATTAATGATACTAGCTTTATCACCTCTCCACCACCCCCTTCAGACAGAAAACAGTCCTAGGAGGAAGGAAATCCTACAAAGGAGTCCGCTTGCTTTACTACATAATAATCCTGGACAAGAGAAGTGTTCATGTCAGTCCTTCTCCTCAATGCTTATTGCTTCTGCTTCCTCAGAGTTCATTTCTCATTACTGAGTCCCACAAAGTTCTCTTAGAAATTGCTGTTCCTTCTCCAGACCTACATGACTCTTCCTCTCATTATCAGCCCACCACAGAAGAGCCTCAAAGTGCAAATCTCCAGTGAGTCCAAAAAACACCAAACACGTCTGCCCTTCTCACCTGTGGCTTGGGTTCATACTGCTGCTGAAGCATCTCTGCCACTTTGTTCTCAAAAGCACATAGCTGCGTGTACACCTGGTTCAGAAAGGCCTCTCGCTTCGTCTCATCCAGCTGACAGCCCTGGAACAGCACCTGGACCAAGGATACACACAGCAGCCATCAAGACAGGGTTTTAAAGAGTAGCAGTCCCCACAAGAGCAGCTCTCACTGGGGCGTTCGGGCACATCCCTGACAAATCACAGGCCTCTCTGCTTGGGGCCAACTGCCTGCATGCAGCAACTCTGCAGCAGATGCCTGGAATTTGCTCTGGGAAGTGCCTGGGAAGACACTCTCATTCATGGGCAAGAGCTTTCTACTTCTTTTGCTGCCTTCTTGCGGTGATCACGAGAAAGCAAAAGTCCTAAATCTGATCCGATCTCTGTAAGGAAGGCCTGTTTGTTTTAATTTAAATTCACTTTTAGACTAATCCAATTATCTTTCACTAAGTAGTTGGGAAAAGGAACAGTTACTTGAAATAAAAAAAATAGAAAAATGTGGCTGGATGTTACAGAAGAGGCTGAGGGATGAGTAAGACTGTCACACAGAAACTCCCTGAGCTGACAGGCAGGACACATGCACGCTGTGCAGACTCTCTCTGCCCAGACCAATGCAATGTGCAGGCAACGCTGCTCGTTGTCGTGGCATTCCCTCAGCGTGAGGTGGGCACAGAGTGACATGGGAAAAACAGACAGGCTTTCTTGGAAAAGCTACACACATACATGTCTTTTCTTCCATAAAAAGAAGACATAGCTTTTTTCAGTTATGTCCAGAGATGACAGTTACTGGCGACACACAGGAAATGGGATCTAAAGAATAAGAAAGTACGAACTTTGTAGTGCTCAACTCGGTGTGAATAGGAGAAACACTGAGGCAAAGCACGGTTCTGTCTGCAGGACAGATGGGCAAAATTACCACTTATTATCACTAGTAAATGGGGAAATTCCTGCTCTGCTTACTTTTATAGCACCTAAGAACTGACTGAGGTGAGGGCCACCCTTTTCAAGTACTGTACAGACCATTAATCTTGCAGTCTGCACAGAACGCTTAGGCAGATGTGGACCAGGGAAAGGAGAGGGAGAGAACAGGTCTAGGTTTAACACATCATCTGTTTACCACCCTATTTCTGTGGTATTAGCAGTGGGATGAAGCACACTATCAGAAATGGAAAAATGATGCAAAACTACTGTGAGGTGAGGGAACCAATGCAAGGATAAACTTCCACCCCCGGCGTTAGAATCATACACCAGAACCTGCTCTGTCTCAAGTAACTGTGAGGTTAACTGGGGCTGGACTACTCCTCCCTGCAGGGAGAAACATGCTCATACTGACAAAAAAAAGAAGAGCAAGGTTTGTGTAAAGCAGTAATTATCGTTGAATAAATCATTGCTACCCAACTGAAGCATGCAGACAAGCTTTTGGGGGATGCTGCTTCTTCTTCCATGTTCCAAGCTAATTATAACAGGGCAGAGAAATTATTTAAACAGAAAATTGTGGAGGGGAAAAAAAAGGCATGAGGGAAGCATTAATTACAACCTAACTCTGAGAACATGCCTACGGGCATCCTTCTCTGCTAGGCCTCGCTCCCCCTTGAGAAACCTCTGCTTCCTGCCCAGGAAAGCTGCTCGTGTGCATACCTATTGCACTAGCACACTGTAATGAAACAAGCCTACAACAACACATTTAAAAGAGCCCAGCACACACATGTCCCCATTTCCCTCTGTGTTCACAGGCAACCAATGCAGCAGGTTGCTCGTGCTTTGAGATGTGCCAAGGAAGAGGCAGAATTTTACCTGGTGGGACTGTAGGCCGATGATGGAGGAATACGCCTGGATGGTCACAAAGATCTCTGGCTGGTAAATAATGTCTGAACCAGGGATACGAAAGGGTCTCAACAACCCCACTAGGCATCGTGAAAGGGCATGAAACACTTCATCAAAAATTATCTCCCCTGTTGAGTCATCCTACAGAAACAGAGAAAGGAAACTTAGCTTCTTTACTTTCAACCTCATTGATCATTGCCCCAGACACAGACATATGAACAAACGCCCTTCTGTAACAGCAGCTGGACTAAAACAAGAGCTCTCAGCAAGCAAAGGACACATATGGAGCATCCAACAGAGACCTGCTCGGAAGCTGCCCAGCTAGGAGCATTTCATGCCTCACTCTTGGGAAAGCAAGTCCTCTGCAAAAAGCTAAGGTTGACATGGAGAGGAATAACCCTTCCCAGCACAGACGATCAAATCCAGTCTTTCAACACAGAGAGGCAATTCCTACACTTACCACAATCCCAGTGGAAGGGCTCAGGTCAAGCTCAATCACAAACCGGTACTGGCGGGCCAGGAAGGTGACCCGTGTCGAGGGCACTAGGAGATAGGGCCGAGGCTGGACAGGCTCGTCCGGCTGCCACCCGTTAGGCAAGATGCTGAGAACGTCCAGTTCGTTTTCTGACTTTACCTGTGCAAAAAGGTTATTGGTGTGTGGGAGACCACGAAGCCAAATGTATCAAAGGAAGAATCAGAATAAAGAACAGGGTTAAAATCTCCTGCAGGCCCTGGTGCAGAGCCCAGAGGCACCGGCTGCTCCAGCCCAGGGCACCAACTCACCAGCTCCGGCTCGGGCACAGCCCAGATGACCTGGTGGAGGCGGCTGAGGACCCAGGCAAGGCGCACGTTGCGCGAGATGCGGTAGTCTTTTTTCATGAGGAGGAAGACGTGCCCTGCTTCCTCCACCTGCAGCACGGGGGAGCGCGGCCAGGCCCCAGGTCAGCGCAGGGCCCCATAGAGGAGGGAAGGAG
>NW_010582234.1:213643-227864 GCF_000705375.1 Tinamus guttatus
CTCCCTTCTGTCCCCTTCCCTGCCGCTCGCACGAGCCGGGCTGCGCCCTGTGCCTTAGCTATAGACCGTGTCTTCAGTCACCCTTGCTGCCTTTCTTTGCACTGATCTTTACTGTATTTTTTTTTTCTGAGATCATAGAATCATTAAGGTTGGAAGGGACCTCTAGAGATGATGTAGTCCAACCCTCTTGCTCAAGGAGGGACACGTAGAGCTTTGCACGTGCCGTTCAGGATGCAAATAAAGCATACATTTTTAGAGCGGTAAATACCATTTAGTTTTATCTTCCTTTTCAAATAAATCCCATTATTGCTTATGTTTCGTTGATTAATTCTTGAGCTTTGAGTTGTTGTTTTCAGAAGATACACCAAAGATGTTAGGTTTTGAGCCATAATGTTCTCAGTTAGGTGAACGCCACAGGTTATGAAGAGCTGGGCTCCTTTTTCCCTTGTTTAGCCACGTGCCTCGCTTTGTGTTGACCTCCTGTGAATTCAGCTTTTGCCTCCCCCTTGGTATCAGGAGGCCTCTCAGAAGGCCAGTCTTTACTACCTGGGCCTAATCCAGCATTGTATAACGAACTTCCTAAAGCCTGAGTGTATTTTGGGCAGGCAATAGGTAGGGTGCTTCTTGGAAACACTGCTCTTATTGCATACGTGCTTGGCGGCACTTCCATCTGCTTCCTGCCCCTAATGGCTTTGGAGAGAGCTCGGCGGAGCCGCGGCTCGAGAACAGCGTGTGCCCCGTGTGGCTTCGCCCAGCCTCTCAAGGGCTTCTTGGAGAAGCACCGGCGACGGGCCAGGTGAATTGCCTTGGATGCATTACCTCCGCAATAAAACGCTGGCTGGTAGCCCAGCCTGTAATGCGGTCATTATTGATTAATTGCCTTGCACAAGCACAGTGAACACGTAGAGCAAGTTACAGACTTGTTTCCTAATTGCGCAGGAATTGCCCAGGTCCGTCGCAAGACAGAGGAGAGTTGGAGTGTTTTGATCTGCCTCTGCAGCACCCAGCAATCCGCTTTGGAGGCTAGAGATTGGATTGTGCCAAAGTTGACTCAGCCTTTTTCTCAAAGGCAGTTAACAGAAATATAGTCTTTTTTTTTTCTTTTTTTTTTTAAATAAACCTTTATCTTCTTGCTAGATATGACTAATCTATTTAATTTACAATGTGCTTGTGAACATAGAAGATGACCGGATAATCCCTACATTATGATTAATAAATAAAGTGAAGCTTATGTTAATCCACTTCATTTAAACTTCATTTTTTAAATACCTCCTTCTCTGGAGATATTCAACCGCCTGCCCCAGACACGATCCCGTTCACTGTGCTCTAAGTGACCCCTTCTTGTGCAGCGGGGTTGGACTAGATAATCACAAAGGTCCCTTTCAACCTTAAATCAGGGCAGTCCTCGCAGCAAGCCTGCAGACAGCCTGGTTCAGCCCATCTGCTTTCCCAATCGCATTCTCTTTCTATTATTTAATTGCATTGTCTCTCCCGCCCTCCAAGTGGATTATTATTCTACAGTTCTTGATTTACATTAGCAGTTTATTAGGGCTGGAACTTTAATTATATTTTAATTTTAATTATATTTTGCACAACTCTGTTGTATGAATAAGTAAGGCTAGACAAGATTCTAAAAGGTTTTTGTAAGAGTCAAGGATCTGTCTTGGTATCTTCAGCACCCGATTTCCTGTGCTCTGGTACTTTGCTTGTTGCCATCCTCCCTCACTCAGGGATGTTGGTGGGAAAGGTGCTTGATGAGTTCAGGTCAGGCTGAAGGCAGGTGGTGATCTCCAGCATGGTCCTCATTACACCAATACCTCCCACAACTATTAAGGGAAAAGCAAAATGGGAGTTCCTAACTAGAAATGCTAGAAATGGCACTTGGGCAGGAAGAAAGTAAAGAATGAGGTGAAGTGTAGAACCTGGGGCTTTCAGGCCATGGACATGATGCACATTTTGCAAGAGGCTATTTTGAATGAAGACACCAGTGTACCCACATCTGCTAGCAGGAGTTGAGGGAATGCTAATCTACCAAGAGCTGAGCTGGCTTAAACAGCTCATAAAGATGGCATGAGCTAACCCTGGTGACACTGACTGATGTAGTAAAAAAGAAAATGCAGGTGATGATATCCTCACTGTGCACATCTGGATCTTCCTGGGGACAGCTGGCTGAAGGCTCATCTCCTGCCTGAGTGCTCTCAGTGAAAGAGGTCTGCATGAGAAAAAATATATAGTATTAACTCAAGAGTTTCTGTTTCTTTCCCTCAAAGATGAGTGTGTGTTTGGGAGGGCTATGAACACGTGGTGGACCCCTCTGGTCCTCGTAAAGGTGGCAACCTTGTTCCCTTGTGGCAACCTTGTGTCTTTCCTACCTTTTTAGAGAGAGGAAAAGCAGCTGGAGCTGACTCTGGAGGCGCTCATCAGCCAGGTGGCTGACCTGAAGAACTCTTTGGTCAGTTTTATTTACAAGTTGGAGAACGAGTATGACCGACTCACATGGTAAGGCCTCTCAGAGCTGGCAGTGCTGTCCATCGCTGCCAAAGCTGTTTCAGAATCTGCTCTAAGGACCTCAGAGTATAATTAAAAACCACTAAGCTATTGTCATTAAGCCTAAATATGCTTTTCACATTTCTACTGATGGAACCACTTAACGTCTTCCACTAGCAAAACAGCTGAAAAACATTTGTTCTGCACTACACTGCAATAGGGTCATGCCAACATCTTTTAAGCTGGGCCCTTTTACAGTAAGTCATGTAGTTGTTTGTGTCCACAGTGACTGGAAACTTCTTGCACAGAGTATCTTACAGACCTGCGTATGCTATAAAATGAGCAGCTGATCTTTCTGTATTTGTTGACCCTTAGGACTTTTTCTGCCTCTGGTGTAAATGGAATTCTCGTACCTGTCTGCTAGTTCTGCATGTTTTACCAGATGGTTTGAGAGACTTGCAGGGTCACATTCTCCTCGTGAAGCAGCAAAAGGACAATGCAGCTTCAGCTTAATAAACCATACAGCGTCTGACACAGTGTCTATCACTGCAGCAGAGCTTCAAAGGCAGTTAGCATTAATAGTTACTGTTGTATATGGCAGGAAAGGTGGTGAATCCTTGTAAGAAAACAAACTGAAGGAGACTTGCCCGATGAGATTATCCACTATCTAGATCCATTATCCATTACTCTGGACAACTGAGCTACAGATAGTGTTTTTCCTAACTGTTCTGCTTGGGAGTCAAGTTGTGTCTCCGAATTTGTTTTAGGGTCCTACTGAGAGAGCACTCAGAGAGCTAAGCATTCTGTGTAGCTCTTGACATCCCAGACACCTGACACTTTTAGGGCCCACCGTGTCCCTGAGCTGTCAGCTGCATCATTTCTGGGGACTGGCATTTGTCCTCTGTGTTCAGCCCTAGGTTTTACTCTTCATTCTCTGAAGGAGACTTGTGGGAGGAAGAGTAATGTTATTTCCTCACTTCCCAGCTATTTGAGTGAAGAATAGGTAAAGACCATCTCCAGAATCCCTTTCCATGTTCTGTCCTCTTTCTTTATTTTCCCAGGCCTTCAGTTCTGGACAGCTTTGCGTTGCTTTCAGGACAGCTGAACACCTTGAATAAGGTGCTAAAGCATGAGAAGACCCCATTATTGCGAAACCAGGTTATCATACCCCTGGTGCTATCACCAGATCGTGATGAGGAGATCATGGTAAGAATCTTCCATCTGAACGAGGGCCTTCAATATCAGAATGTGCTTGTGTACTTGCTCCAGCTTGCTATTCGTTGTCCTTGTCCCTTCCTCCGCTCTGGGTATACAGAAAGAAAAGGTGATGAGCTGTTCTATCTGGGAGCTGCTTTGCTGGGGAGCTTTCCCCTACAAGCATTTGCTCTTCGTGCCCTTTACAGGAAGTGTTCCTGTTCATATGTCATTTTCAAGATCTCAGAGCCTGAGGAGCTGTAGTATCCCATTATTTAACCAGGATGTCTCCTTGCAAGCTTTTATTTTCTCTGGTATAGTTGTGCTGTTCCTGACAGACATCTGCACCTAGCTTTGCACCTAGGTGCACCTAGTTTGTCACCAGACTATCATGGGTGGCACTGCAGAACCTACAGTGTGAGCTGGCAAGATTTAGTCTTGGACTGAATGTGAAAACATTTCAACCATGTGAGCAGGCAGCAGGTGGGACAGCACTGCAGCTCCCCACGGGGCGCTCTGACTCAACGGGCACAGTGCAAATTTCTAGATGAATAGTTGACGCTTCCTAAAGCTGCATGGATCAAGGGTTCCCCTGAGCTTGCTGCTCACCTTGATCCTATACCGTGCTCTGGTCTGAGCTGTTTGAGTGCAGAGCTGGAAGAGAAAGTTCTGAGTGTGGCTTGTCCACCTTGCAGCGACAGACGGAGGGACGTGTGCCGGTGTTCAGCCATGAGGTGGTGCCTGATCATCTCCGAACTAAGCCGGATCCCGAGGTGGAAGAGCAGGAGAAACAACTGATCACAGATGCAGCTCGAATCAGCCCTGATGTGGCACAGGTAGGGGAAGACGACTTTGGTGCTTTTGTCTCTTTCTTAATACCAGGGCAAAGAAGTCCCCTGCTTCTCTTGCTCCTGTGTTCTGCCTCCTTCACCCTTCCATCTGACAGTTCTCTGTCTTCTGTCTCCTCTTCTGTCTGAAATTCCTCCAGTTGGCCCCAAAGTTTGGGTTTCTCAGTCTCCCAAAGTAAGGGTCTGCAGCCTGCTCTGCAGGAGGTGCCTACACTAGAATGGGACTCTCCAGGTCCTGCTACCAAAATGCTTAGATTCCACAGATCCTGGAGAAGAGAAAGCATGTTTGCCTACCTTGCTGGCTTGTGCTGTGTTGGAGGTATCCTGGTGTTTTCTAATTATTTTCTCATTTTGTAGAAACAGATCCAAAGTCTGAACAAAATGTGCTCAAATCTGCTGGAGAAAATCAGCAAGGAGGAGCGGGAATCTGAAAGTGGAGGTATGAGGTGCAAGTGGGGTACAGGGCCAAGCAACAAGCTTGAGAGAGCAGCGGCAGAATGGGAAAAGCAGAGAGGCTAAAGCATGGGGAACACATACTACCAGTACAGAGGAAAATGTTCAGGAAGATGCAAGACTGACTGTCTTGTAGCTCCCATATTTGAAAAGGCACCCAGTGCCTGGGGTGTGTTTTACTTGTGCTTAGCATTGTGCTGTGCATGGCAGAAAGCCATTGCAATCCTTTGCCATACACCCCTTCAAGTTGATCAATGCTATCTTTGGTGTTTCCCAAGAAAACCTCTCGGTCAACATGGATTAAAATAGTTATGAAAATGCAACTGCATGTCAAGTGGCTAACAGATTTGTCTTGGCATTTTACATGTATGTAGAGGTACGTAATCATGTAACTGCTTTTCCAACTTATTTGCCAGAATGCTTAAAAAACAAACCAACAAACAAAAAAACATTTTTTTTCTACAGGTTTACGTCAGAACAAGCAGACTTTCAACCCTGCAGATACCAATGCTCTGGTAGCAGCTGTGGCCTTTGGGAAGGGGCTGTCAAACCGGCGCCCCCCTGGCACAGGGGCATCTGTGCAGTCAGGCCAGCCAGGAGCTGGTGCAATCATTGCAGGGGCTTCAGGCATGCAGCAGGTCCCAATGTCAGGTGCAGCAGCTCAGCAGCAGCCAATGCTGGCAGGAGTGCAGATGGCACAAACTGGACAACCAGGTAAATAAATAGTATCTCTGAGAGTGAGTGAGAGAAATGTAGGGACCAACAGCATAAACTAAATGACTGTTCTGTAAAGACATCAATTGGAAGTTCAATTGGAGCCAAAAATGTAAACTGTTAGGAGCTATTAAGTACATCTATTGGGCACCCACATCTGCAATATTATATGTAGTTCCAATCTTTGCTCTTTGCAAAAAACAAACGAATGAACAAAAAATGCATTATGATAGAACTGGAAAGGCTCAGGAAAGGGTGACAAAATGGTCAAAGGTCTGCAAAGGCTTTCATAGAAGGGAAGACTTCAGAAAGCTGTGGCATTTCATCCTGGGAAAGAGATAGTTTGAGGATGGGGAGAAGAATGTATGGAAATCTATAAAATCTCAAACTGTACAAAGCAGATGAATGGGGAATGATGGTTCACAGTTTCCCATGATCCAGGAAGGAACCCTGCATTTTCCAGGAATGCACCTGTGAAAATACCAGCCTGTGGATTTAGGACAAAAGGAGATAGTTTTCTGAATACTAAATAATGAAATCATAGAGCACATTGTCCACCTGAGTGATAGATTTATGAAGTTTATATATAATATAAAAGTAAGTAGGAACATTTCTACATGCAAAATCACTCAGCGGCCAATATTCATGACAACACAAATTCTGAAGGCATCACCACTGGCTTGCCCTCTTCTGGTATTGATCCTTAAATCTCCCCTATGAGATGCTGTCAGAAATGGGTTTGGCCCGGGGGACCTGCGGCCCTAACCTCATGTCGCTATTTTTATGTTCATGTTAATTGGAAATCTGGATATCAGATATTTTAATTCGTGTTTTCTTGCTTGTATAATGACTGCGTTGTTCAGAAATTAACTTGAGCAATAGTATTAATCCTAAGTTAATGATGTATTTATGTTGGAATTAAAAAGTGATTTCCACTTTGGAAATAAAGAAGGCCTCTATGATTTTTGGCTGTATCCCCACTGACAGTGTCTCCAGGCTGAGAAGACAGTTGCTTCTGTGCCTTGAGCATGGTGGTAACGAGAGTACTTGTCCAGCCTGTGATACTCTGGACTTTCCTTTTGATAAAAGCAACTGTAGTGGGTTTGGCCACAGGTCCCTCTATCTCAGCAGCCAATTCCTGATAATGAGCAAAAGTGGACACTGAAAGAATAGAAGAACAAAGGGTACCTCGGGTGACACCTTCAGCAGTCACCATTGAGGGATGCTTTGACCTACAGTTTGCTTTGAGACCAGTGTGTGTAGTAGCTATCAAATTCTATAGACACTTTCTAAATTATGATTTTGACTTCTCCAGTGACTGTGGCAGAATGTCCCATAGTCTTATTTCTTTTTGTTTTTAAATCTTTTGTGTGGTAATTTCTTTGGTTGATTCCTTTTTACTTATGTGTGAGAAACAGTGAATAACTCTTCCTCATTTACCTCATACCAGCTTTTAACAGTCTGATGTTGTCTTCTTTTTGTCCATCTATTTTTTTCAGCTAATGAGTCCTAGTCTATTTAATATGTATTTGTCTGAAAATTGTTACATAACTTTGAGCAGCCCTGTCAAAAAAGCCCCTCTTCTGTATGTTTTCAAGGCTGAGAGGAGTGGAACTGCTCAGAGCACCCCAGATGCCAGTGAACCCTACAGTGCAGTTTTCTGAAAGTCTAGCAGTATTTGTCTACTGACTGTTAGTCATCATAGAATCCTTAAGGTTGGACGGAACCTCCAGGGATCATCTAGTCCAACCCCTGCACACGCAGGGTCACCTAGAGCACGTGGCACAGGGCTGCGTCCAGGCAGCCCTTGGAGATCTCCAGAGACGGAGACTCCACAGCCTCTCTGGGCAGCCTATTCTCGTGCTCCGTCACCCTCACCGCTAATACGTTTTTCCTTCACAGAAGTGATGTCAGGTTACCTGCCAACTCAATGCATTGCCTTGGATGTGCCTGAAAAAGTTCAATAATATTTATTCTGTTAGCTAGTTCTTCATCATTTTTTTCACCAGTCGCATTGTAATTTTAATTCTCAGAAGTTATTCCTTTTTCTGTTCTAATATGGGTACACATTCCCCTTTCTGAAGGAGTGTCCCTGAGTGCTGCTCTTTAATCAGTGTCCTTTTATTTATTTTTCTGATTATAGTTTTGTCTGGCACAGTACACTTCCACCAAGCTGCCTACATGATGTCTTTTAATACACTCCCATGTATGATTGGCATCAGCCAAAAGTAATAATGCCCTACATTTAGATGTGGTTTAAGAGAAATTATTTAAGAGATCTGAGAGTTAGTAATTTAAATACATGATCTGACTATAAAAAATGCTATGTATAAGAGAATACAGGTTCTTGTGTTTGTCTCTCTGGATAGAAGTGGGGGGCAGTCTGGGTTTTATCTCTATCAGCAATTTCTGTGAGCCTGGAAAGTCCAACTGTCCTGTGGGAGCCTCATGGCAATAAGAAGGGCTTGATTAGGATTAGGATGGGACGAGAACAGAAGTAAGGGGGGAACTGGCAGGAAATGTCAAGGTGGTTTCTCAACAGATTTCTCAATCATTTGTAGGAGAGAGTGATTGTGTTACATGACAGACTGGAAGATGTTGTGGCAAGTAAGCCTAGTGTAGTACAGGCAGTGGAATAGAAGGCCCGACAGGACTGTTGTGCTTCTTGCATAATCCTCAGTAAATGTCCTTTCCGATTCTGCATGGCTTTTTCTTTTTTATCTCTCCAGGAAAGATGCCGAGTGGCATAAAAACGAACATCAAGTCTGCCTCAATGCATCCATATCAGAGATGAGCTGAGATGAAGAAAACCCAGGGAAGAGCCATTACCAGCATTGCTCCTGCTGCAGCCACCGCTCCTGGATGCTGTCTAGGACTTCTGAGTCTCTTTGCATACCCACATACCATATCCAGGGAGCTGGGAACCCCTCCCTGGGTTTGATTTAGCGCTAGGTGGTTTGTGCAGAGCTACTAGTGGCTCTGCCTTTGTAGCTCTGCCTTTGTCCCTTGGGATCAGAACTCCCTGTTCATCCAGAGCTTTACTTCTGGAATGAATCCCATCTTCACGTCTAGTCAAGAGAACTCCTGCTTCTTCCTGATGTAGAACCTGAAGAGCTGCATGGAGCGCTCCTCTCCCGGTTTGTTTGTTGGTTCAGAAAAGATGTTCGTTCTTTACTCCCTCTTGTTGAACAAAGACCATGTTACCCATGTTCTGTACAGTGTGTCACTGATGTCTGTTTCTCGGGTCATTAGGAGTCTCACTTCCTTTTGAGTAAGGCTGAAGAGCATCTCCAATCTAAAATACACAAGAAACCTCCTTGGCAGCCAGGTGCTATGGGCTGATGTGTACAGAGCTGTTACAAAGTGAATCCGCAGGGTGCAAACACAAGCAATAAACATCTTGTTCACTGTAAGCCTGTTATGACTACTCCCCAGAAAGCCAAGAAAGTGAGAAAGACTTATGACACAACCCACAGCAAGAAGAGCAACATTTCAAGAACAGCACAGAGCGTTTGTATTCTGATGCTGCTGCAAGTCTTAGGGGTGTATGATTTCACTTCCATAATTATATGCTTCTGTGTTCCTATAAAGCTCCTTAGCTACTTGAGGATTAATTCCCCTCCTTCAGAGAGGTATTTCGTTCTACTTTGAGCTGTGCCATCCTTGAATTAGCCAGGCTGTAAAAATCTGTTCCGTTTCTTTCTGGAACTGGACACAATGACGCTTTTCCTGTTCTACCTTCTGCCCTTGAGTGGTAACATAGAATGAGCCCAATGAAAGGTCCTCTGCAAATAAAGGGGGCAGATGCCTGCCCACAAAGCATGCCAGGGTGCACAGAACTATCCTGAAGACAACCAGCCCGCCTCTTGCTGCTTTTGCCTGGACTTCCCTTTTGACTTGTGGTGAAAGCTAGTACTGTATTTTACTCAAGAGCATCTGTCACCAGTCTTAAGGGTGAGGAAATCTCCACTCAGCAGATACAGCCTGCAGCTGCTCCCACACTGCTTGTATCTGAGCTAATCGGACCCATCATATTTGTGGAGGCTGTGGACTGTCCTCCCAAATCCAAACCTTCCACAAGCCTGTGACGCGGGCAGTGTCTGGCAGCCCTTTTTGATCTGTAGCACCTAGAAATAGCCTCATGGAAGCATAGACTCTGTGGTGAATTTAAGCATGTTCATCTGGAGATGCTTTGCTAGGGTATATTTTGCAGCCCCTTCAAAGTCACCTTTGTTTTACTGAGGTTCTGCAGCCTATGGATTGAAAAGGAGTGAGCTGCGAAATAGAAAGTTCAGCTGCAAGTACAGACAACCCGTAGGTAAGCAAGGCAGCTCCCCCACACAGCCCAGCTACACATCGGCGACAGCCGCAGCCCTCCGCACTGACGGGACTGCTTTTTGCTCCTTGGAGCTGTTGACTCTTGCGGGGAGCTGCTGCAAAGGCAGGGCGTGCTGCTGGCTCTGCTCTGAGGTTTTTTTGCAGTGCTTGCAGCTGAGGATAGCCCAGAGGAGTCCACAGGGCCGTGTGCTGTGACAGGCTGGCACCACATGGATTGCTGTTCCTGCTCTGTTTCTTCCCTGCTTTTCTCAGAAGGAAAACAGAAAGCTGTGAGAGGAGCTGGTATCCCACCCCCCGCACTGGTGGCCTGTGGTCTCTCAGCCCCGCTCGGGTGCTTTCAGATGGGGTTTGGAGCTCGTTTCCCATGGACGTGGCCCCCTTGGCTCTGGTGTGTGGCAGGGGGGCCGCAGACAGGAGCGCGGCTCGCGGGGGCTGCCTGCCGCTAACCTGCCTCTCCTGAAAACGCCTCCAGCAGGGCCGGCGGGACCTTTCACACACTTGGACGGGAGGAAGGGAAAGACAGGCAGGGTTTTTTCCGCAGATTACAGAGTCGGAGTGGCCTGCTAGGCTCCAGCAGTGCAACTTCCTGCATGACACAGGCGGCGGGGCGGCACTGTATTAATTCTTGTGTATGTCAGAGCACGGCTGTTAAAAAAACAGTTGATCTTGAGCTGATATGTTTCTGTGGCAGTGACTGCTAGGTTGTTCCAAAGTTCAATGATCCAGACTGTAAAGTGCCTGCACCTTGTATTGAGGCTGTATTTTCTAATTCCCTGTAAGTGGCTGGCTCTTCTCCAAGGAATTTGTATATTATTATGAACAATTTTTCTTCCTCCATTATGATAGACTGAATTGATGGAGAAGTTCCAGAGCCTTTTGCTTTAAGGCATATTTTCTGTTTTCCACACTTTGGCTCTCACCCAAACCCGCTTGTGTATCAGTGTCCTTTGGGAGCCACCAACACTGCACTCGGGCGCGGGATTCAGGCTGTGGGAACAGGAATGTCAAGCACAGAGTTACTTTAACCTCTCGTCCCGTCACTGCCTGTGTGTGAATGTGTAAACGGGGAACAAACACCAAGAGGCCTTTTCCCCACAAACTCGCACTGGAAATTCATGGCCTGCTGACCTTGCAGGGATTCACCACTCCTGTGCACCACAGCAGAAGAGAAGCACAGCTGCACTGCAGGCACCGAGAACGCTCCCCGCGCGCACCGGGCACCCTGCCATGGCAAATCCCCGCAGGGTCTTCCCTGTGTCCACTCCCTTTTGAACCCGTCTCTTCTTGGTGAAGAAGGCTCAGTCCCCAGCTTGGCCGGGCTCCCTGGGCCCCAGGGTGGTTGCAGAAATGGGGCCAAGAACACAGGCACCGATTTGCCCAGCCAGACTGAGTCTGGCTCTCCAAATCCTCCCCCTGAGCACCATCAACGGCTGCATCCACTGCTCGGATGCTCCTAACAGCTACAGGTCGCTGACTTGGTGTCCCTGCTCCTGGCTGTGCCCCGGTTCCCGGGACTGCACACTTCATCACTCATTCCTTCCTTACCTTCCTTCACTTTTTGCTCTTCAGCCTTCCTGCTCGAATCTGCCAGTTCCCCCGGGAGCATCTCTTCTCATGCTTGGCCAGGTTGCAGAGATTCCTGTTCCTTGAGCACACGTGCTGCAGCACAAATCAGATGTCTTTGGGATATTTAAGGACATAGAGTGGCACAAAAGCTATTGTGTTAGTTTGACAAGTTTATTGCCTGTAAGCCCTGGTGACTGGTATTTATATTTCTCTGCTTTAAGTCCTTATCTATGTAATCACATATCTTTCAGTCATTATTTTGCATGGAATGACTCTGACACACCTATTTACAAGGGCATCCTGTTTACCTTTTACAAATGCTGGCATAATATTAATTTCTCCTGAGTCTCTGGAGCTTCTCCAGTCTTCCTTGCCATGTTAGAGATCGGCATTACCAGTTCAGATTAAAAAATAATGATAATATTAAAAAAAAAAACTGGATGCACAATATCTGGGCCTGCTGAGTTTTTAACTTTGCCTTATGCATCTGTAGCTTGACATCTTCCTGAGTTACCATTTCAGTGGAAAGTGTTTCACCCTTGTGACATGAGTACTTCCTCTGGCTTCCCCCCAAAAGCAGGAGAGCAATTTATTGCCTTTCCTTCCTGCACCGTGATCACCAGTTCCCCCAGTCCTACCTCATACTGCACTGCAGGCTGAGCTGGCTGCTTCCCTGCAGCCTGCTCTGTCTCTTCTCTAGAAGTTGTGAAATTGTGTTTGTTGCCCTCATTTCAGTGTCTGCCACCCATAAAGAGCATGGCAAACATCTGCTAATGTGAGAAGTGCATAGTGGTGTCTTGGTTTGGCAAAAAGAATGAAACAAAACAAAAAACGCACACAAAATCCAGCAGACGCATTTTTTTTTAACTTACACATTTTTCAGTGTGTCATTATGCCTTTACGGCAGAGGAGTGAGGGGGGAGCCCAGGAGGCTGTGCAGGCCCAGGAGGGAGATGTGGCCGAGGCGAGGAGGTCAAAGCTCTTCATTTGCAGCCCGGGTGCTGAAGACGCAGGCAGGGACCCACCTTGGGCTGACGGGATGGGTTTGCAATTTTGGGGTCTGGTGATCTGACCTTTCTGATAGAACTATCTGGGGCCCAATGTGTATTGCTGATTGGGCTGGGGGAGCCTGACCCTGTTTTGGGGCTGAGAGAGACAGTCGTGCACGTGCTGCCAAAATGTGGAAAGCCAGGCTGAACATCCACATCACTGCCTAAGCAGCTTCACCTGCACTCCCAACAGGGAAGGCCAAACCCACGGAAACATGGGCAGAGAGCACCTGGAACTGGGAAGTGAAACACCCAAGACAGCTCCCAAGTTCAAGGCACACGAGAGGACAAAATGGCATAGGAGGGGAAGCACAAGCCCCTGGGCCAGCTCTCTGCTTTCCCCAGGCTGCCTCTGTGAGCTTGGTGGCCCTGTGAAGGCCAGATGTTTTCTTAATGATAACTGCTGTCTGAAACCCCAGATGCAGTCATGTAGGAAAAATGGCCTTTCTGCATCTGCCTCACATCCATCTGCACCTGCCTCCCTAGTGAACTGTTATCACTGTGTAGCTCCATAGGTGCTGTGGTAGGATGCTCACACCGAAGGGATGGGATGCTTGGGAGTATGTGTAACATATGTCCTAGGAGGAGTTCAGGCTGAATGTGCATTTATTGTCCTTATGGCACTGCAGTGTGCTGGCTGCATGCAGGAGCACTATCTTGGGGCTGATCTGGGCTTAAAAATTAATGTCAGCCTTCTACAATTTGTTCGGGCAAAACTGTATGTGAGGGAGGGCTCACGACTAATGCAGGGTGTTTTGGCAGGTCTTTCCGAGGGAGCTGCTTTCCTTTTTTTTTTGGTTTGCTTTGTTTTTCTTCCTTTTTTCTTTTTCTTTTTTTTTTTTTTTAACATGCTGGGGAGTGTTCTGTGAAGAAAGAAGATCGCTACCTGTGTTTTTCTGATGGAGATACATATTTTCCAAAGTCAGGAGATCAAGAACTGTGGTTTCCACAGCTAGTACCTTGCCAATGCTACTCAGATAATATTACTGAATTATGCACTTATCTTAAGGCTTCTCCCTTTGCTATCTCAGTATTGGAGCAGCTTCTGCATCAAATTAGCAGTGGTGGTAATGCCTTGCTGTGCTTCGTGGCATGATAGCTCCATTTCCTCTAAAAAAAGGCTGTGCTCCAGGGCGGTTTTGCCTGTTTTTGTTTTGTTTTGCTTTGCTTTCATCGAGGGCTTGCTGGCTCTGTTTTGGGCCAAAGCAACATCCTTTCTTCCTGTGGATGCTGTCCCCCCTCTGGAGTCAGGGTCCTGCTGCATGGGATAGAGCCAGCTCTCATGTCCTGAGCTTGGCTGGAGCCGGGACACACGGGCCCATGGCCCCAAGCTGCTGGAGCCCCATGGGAACTGCCTGCCCATGGGGTGATTCTGCCCAGCTGAGCCGGGAATGACTCACATGCAGGCTCCGCTCCCACTGTCGTTCTTTATCATTTGCATCTAGGGAATTAAAAAAATAGAAATGAACCTCGTGGGCTCAGCAGGCAGCTCCCTCCCTGGTGAGGGAGCATGAAGCTCCTCTCTGTCCTCTCCTCTCCTCTCCTCTCCTCTCCTCTCCTCTCCTCTCCTCT
>NW_010582234.1:234292-258486 GCF_000705375.1 Tinamus guttatus
AGGCCCCAGCGGCGCTGCGGTGCCTCCCCGAGCGCAGGGGCCAGCCCAGCTGGGCAGCGAGCTGAGCTCTCCCCCCTCCTCTTCCTCACAGCTGGAGACGCAGCGGGACGCGGGGCACGCAGGGCCTGCGCCGAGAGCCACCTTCCCTGGGAGCGGAGCACAGGTAAGCCTGACCCTGTGCGTGTTGTCCTGCTGCCTCGCTGCTGGATCTGGCACGTGTGTGCACTGTGGAGGAGCCTCCAGCTTGGTTGCTGGGGAGGGGGTTTAATGTCTGCAGAGTGTCATGCAGGGCTGGACCAGGCATCTCTTCCAGCAGCTGTGCTGAGCCTGCAGCTGGGCTGGGCTTGCTCACAGCCTGATGGGGTGAAAAGCGGCCTCCCAGGCAGTGCTGGCTGCTCGGAGGCAGGGGAGCTTTCTCCCACACAGCCCTCAGCATCAATGTGCCATTGAGAGATTCCTCTTCCCTCCTCCGGGCAGCATGGCAGTACCAGGCCTCCCCCACTGCGGCTGACACAATGTTGGCTTTGAGCACCAACTTGTGTAGGTGCTTGGCCTCCCTCTAGCCCTTGTGCTGGAACATGGGTGGGAAGAGATCCTTGTCCTCACCCTTCTGGTGGCAGCACCTCTGATGTGAGCTTACCTTGAGCTGGTGAGTGGTGTGTGGTGCTGCCATGCATGGGGGGTGTCTGTCAGTGCTGGACAACTGCAGCCTTCAGTAGCCAGAATCAATGCTCATCTGGCTTTCTGCATGCTGTACTGGAGCTGGTCTGTAGTATATGGGCCTGTTCTCCTCCTGTAACAGAATGACAGATGGAAAAGCTGTCTGAGACAGGTAGGGAGGTATTTTTGAGGGGTCAGTCTGTTTGCCTCAGTGCAGGACTCCTTCCTGCAGCCTTGTTCAGAGCACGGTGGGGGGGACAATCTGGTCCTTCCACTTGGGTGACTCTGTTGATTCTGGTGCCTTAAGGAGGAAGGGAGATGAGTGGCCCTTCCTTCCCCTGGAGTGTGAGGGGATGCTTGCCTGCTCAGTGGGCAACAGGTGATGATGAGAGTGCTCTTGCTGCTGGCACATTCCCTCTGAGCATCTTTTCCCCAGTTGGAGACAAGGCCCATCTGTGTAGCAAGTGCATCCATCCTGCTGTGCAGCAGCAGTACATCTATCCCAAAATTTGACCACCTACTCTTCCAGAATGCAGCTAGGGTGGATTCCTGGCTGGGCTGAGCTGACCTTCCCACCAGACCTGCTGAGCAGCTTCTTGAGGATGGTTTAGAGAATCAAGTTGCTGGTTGAGTCCTTAGGGCTTGAGACAGCTGGATTTTATCTCCTTCATAGGAAGCTGCTCCAGCTCATGTTTGTAAGCTGTTCCTGACAAGCTGTTCCTTTGAGAAGTAGCACCATGCCAGCTGTTGCAGCAGCCTGTGCTTGCTGCATCTTGCTGAAGGGCTTGGCCATGCCACCCACACAGCCTGGGCCTCTGCAGTCCTGCTCTGCGTGAGATTCTTGCCTCTGTTTTCTGAAAGTCTGTTACATATGGGGTGCATGATATGGTGCACTCCCCTCAAAAAACTAAGGGGATAGACTAGGGCTTTGGAGCATGAAAACTTATTCCCCATGGTTTGCGGGTGAAACTAAGGGCTTATTCAAGGTGTGCTGTGCTGCCTTTTTGTCCTGGTGGAGTGCATCACCAGGACAATGCTGAAGACAGTTTTCCTGCAATGTTAAGTCAGGTCTTCAGCAGTGCCTTTGCTGGGTGAGGGTGAATGCTTGTCCTTCCTCTTTCCTGCTGGGTTTATAGCATAGCAAACCCTCAGGTTGAGATCCTTTAGGAAGGCGCTTACAAGAGGTGTTGGGAGTGGTGCCTGTGATGACCTAAGGGACCTTGCCTCTGTGTTCCTGTACTGTTGTACTGGATTTGTGTTAGAATGTGCCTTGGTAGTGGTCAAGTGGTGGGAGTACTTGGGCTGGAAAGTCAGGTTCTTGCTAGTCAAGCAAGTGAGGCAGCCCAGCCTCTTTCCTGGGGCACCTGCTCCCTGGAACCAGGGCTCTTCTCTGTAGGAGTTGTGGGGTGCTATAGCTGAGGCTGGCTCAGCCTGGATGCTACCTGAGTCTTTGGTAGCTCACTGCTGTTGCAGGTGGAAACCTAGTCTGGGGGTTCTTGACTTCTTTCTTAGCATCATTGAGCATCTAACTTCAGGTTAATCCTCTTAACTTGAAGTTGATCAAGGTAGGAAGCATCAGACAGCAAGCCCTTCAGCCTTGCTGTAGGGAGTGCTCCTACTGTCTGGACCTTAATTAGATCAGCTGGCTTGCTGATAGACTTTTTCTGTATATGCTTTGACTTGTATCCTGTGCTGCTTCCACTCAACCCTAAGAAGATTCCTCTCCTCCTTCCTGTGGGAGCAATAGCACCGGCTTTGGGTGAACCTTCTGCACCTGTGAAGGTAACTGAGGCTGGTATCTCTGTTCTCTTGGAGGGGCTGTGACCCTGTTAAAGAGAGTTCCTGCCTATTGGCATTTGTGGTGCATCTGCCATACTGCTGCCATCTCTGGAACTGGTCCTATTGCCAGTGAGCATCCCCTCGTGGTAGTGGCCTCTGACCTCTTGGCATGGAGTGTAGGGAGGCCCAAGCCCATGTCGTGTGTGTGCTGTAGCCTGTCCCCTTCCATTCTGCAGCGGTGACCCCTCAGTTTGTGTCTGGGCTTTGTGTGATCTGCCAGAGGCAGAATCTGGCTTTGTAGACATCTAATGTCCCTATTTTCTTAGAGTCCATGTTCAATTGATGCAAAATCCTTGATGAGACAGAGCATGGTAACAGCTACAAACTGTTGTGGGAGCAGCGTTCAAGCGTTGTTGTGAGCTGCTTGCTTGATTACTGAACAGTAGTAAAGTGCTGTGAACCCCTGTGTGCCCTGCATGCAGAAAGATTGCTCTATATGATTCTGCTTGAGGGCTTTGCAAGTCTTGATGTATTTCTAGTAGCAGCTCTCAGGAAGCAAAGCCATGTGCCCTCCCTTTGCTCCATGTACTGTGGCACTGCTGTCACCTCAGAAATGAGGCCTAGTTGCCTTCATCTCCTTTGCTTACCTGGTGCTCTGTGAGCCACTGAGCACTGTTTTGATATTGGAGGAAGAAATGCCTTATTTTGACTTGTGTGAGTATCTTGCCCTCTCTTTCTTCATTCAATTCTTCCTTCATTCATTTCTATGCCAGAGTGTCCTGTTGTCACCTTTTGCCTGCTTGTTCCTGACTGATTTCATCTGAACTGATTCAGATCTGAATATGCAGTCAGCGCAGTGTTAAATGTGGTAGGGAGCAAGCCTGTCCTAAATTTGCATGATTGGTCCAGGGAGGTACTTGTCTCCAGAGGAATACAGTGAGTATTATGGAAAACAAGCTTGGGTGCAGACTTCTTATCTTGTTCTGAGACCTTGACGTTGGGTTCCTGCCTCTGTACAAGGCTTCTGGCACCCTTTGCAGTGGGCTTGTTCCTTCCCCTGCATGTTTGGGGTGACTACCCAGACTACACAATTTATCTGCTCATCTGGGAGTCTCCTCAATCTCTCTACTCCCAAAGAACATGGGAAGGGGAGAACTTAATCCCTGTTTGTAGGATGCCATCCAAAGGCTCCAGGGTTTCTACAGCCACAGTGTGAGACACAGCAATAGGGTGTTAACACCCACCTGCTGAAGATGAGGGAACTACCTGTTTCAGATGGATCGCTTCCTAACTTGGAGTCAAACTTGCTGTAGTGTTAAAAATAGCTTCCAGCCAACTTGATTTCAATACCAGCTACAGTTGCAGCTCTTGCAAGAGCTGTAATTTATCGGAGTTAGAGTTTGTGTCTCTACTGTGAATGCAATCCTCTTGCACTGTCATCAGAAGTGCCCTGGTATGAAGCTCTTAGCTGTGTCCTCTGATATGAGCAGGAAACAGCTGAGCCAGAGGCAGTGGCAAGGGGATCCCCTGTTAAAGTAGGGATTTATCTGGTGGTGTCACCTGCAAAGTCTGCAAGTACTTCCTGCTGCATCTTTGAGATTAGTTCCTGAGCTCTGCTCAGGGAATGTGTCACCAGTCCCTGCAGCCAGTGTGTCACACCAGGAGAGCTCTGCTTTCCTACTGTGTCCTAAAACTCCCTGTGTGGGTTTTCACACTTCAAATATAGCAGCTGGTGCTCTGCTGCCAGGCTGGTCTCTTGTGCCCTCAAAGGGTGTACTAACATCTCTTCAGACAGTGACTTTCCTTGGGAAAACAGGACTCTGGCAGCCTGTGGACAACAGTGTATTGACTGAATCTTCATTTAGATGGCTGTGATCATTAATAGTAATTTGTGTGTGGCTGGATGCAGCTTTCCTGAGTGCTGTTTGCTGTTATGTGCTTGAGCTGCCTTCTTGAGGTGCTCTATGTGAAGCAGGCTACATGCAGGCCTCCTTGGGACAACTGCACAAAGGAATAAAGAATCTAAATCCAGTTATCTCTGCCTTATGGTGAACTGCCCTGCTCAGAGCTGCATGCGGGTTCTGCTGGAAGCTGGGTGTTTTTTCTGGAGCTCCTGCGTTAGAGCTGGCTACCTGCTCTAAGGAGACTGGGTCTGGAGCTCCTGCATGTTATGCAAGTGCTGCTGGCTACCTGCTCTAAGGAGACTGGGCACAGGAGGAGTTAGAGGCTGCTCTATTGTTGGCTGTGCAGGTCAGTGCTGCAGCACTTGCTGCAGCTGTTTGTAGGGCAGGAGAGTTGGTTTGGTCCCTAACCAGCTGGTTATCTCCTGACCTCCTGCCCTGCTGGGAGCCCCAGAGGGGCTGGGGCTGCTTCATCCAGTTCAGC
This sequence comes from Tinamus guttatus, assembly GCF_000705375.1. The sequence goes on from NW_010582234.1 coordinate 239,117, forward strand.
AAGGTCCTGGTGCCAGCTTGCCAGGGTGGCAGCTCCATGGCTGCCTACCAGGCTGTTTTGGTGCTGTCTATAATTAAACCAGTGGGGAGATCATGGTGACTTATTCTTACCTATTACAGGTCTGATTTATGGCTTGAATATTGATGAGGTGATGACTGCTGGGGGAGGCAAGGGCTGAGTCTGTTTGCAGGTGGCTGCTGTGTGGGGTAAGATTTGCTCTAACAAAACTCCGTGGGTTGTGTCCTGGCTGCTGTCAGTGTCATGGCTCACAATTACTGTGGTCTGCCTGCTCTGGGACTGCTGGGACTTGCTACAAAGAGGTTTGCTGTTCTTGCTGAAGCTGCACTGATTAGCTGTGTGGCTGTGAAAGTAGACAGTCCACAGTGCTGAGTGTAAGCAAGTCTCTAATCCATGATGTTGGTTACTAAGGCAAAACGCAGCCTGGTACTCTGCCTGCAAATAGCAAGAACATGTTCCTTGGTAGAGGGAGCAGCCCTCTGATGTGAGGTGGAAGGAAATGTTTGTCAAGTGTCTACCTATTGTGCTTGGTGTGTTTGGCCTATGGGTTCCTGAAGTTCTGGGATATGGGGTGAGTTCAGGTTCTCAGCACTACTGCTCTGTGCTGGAAAATCACAGAATAATTAAGGTTGGAAGGGATGTTTGCAGATGACCTAGTTCACCCCTCCTCTGCATAGGCAGGGTCACCTAGAGCATATTGCACAGGCCTGCATCCAGGCAGCTTTGGAACATCTCCAGAAAATAAGATGCCACAACCCCTCTGGGCAACCTGTGCCAATGCTGCCACCCTCATAACCAAGAAAGTTTCCATCATTCAGATGGGCTTTCCTGTGCTTCAGTTTGCGGCCCTTGTCTTTTGTCTGGCCACCACTGAAAAGTTTGTCCCATCCTCTTGTTACTCTCCCCTGGAATATTTATACACACTGTTTAAAATTGCCTTCTGCCTCCTCTGTAGGTTTAACAGGTCCAGTTCTCAGCATCTCCTCACAGGAGAGGAGTTCCAGTCTTCTAATTGTAGCTCCACATTAGACTCTCTCCAGAAATTCTATGACACAGCACTCCAGATGTGGCCTCACCAGGGCTGAGTAGAGAGGGAGAATCATTTCCCTCAACCTGCTGGCAACACTCCTAATGCACCCCAGGCTACCACTGGTCTTACTGGCCTCAAGGGCAGATTGCTGGTTTGTGTCCAGCCTCTTGTCCACCAGGATCGCCAGGTCCTTCTCTGCACAGCTCTTCTCAAGAAGGTCAAGCCCCAGCCTGTACTGGTGCCTGAGCCCTAGGTGCAAGACTCTGCATTTGCCTTTGTTGAACTTTGTGAGGTTCCCACTTCTCCAGCCTGTTGAGCTCCCTCTGAAGGGCAGCACAGCCCTTCACTGCATCAGCTGTTCCTCCAGTTTTGTATCCTCCTTAAACTTGTGGAGGGAGTACTCTGTCTCTCCATCCAGGTCACTGATGAATAAATTGAATGGCATTGGGCTCAATCCTGATTCCTGTGGGATACCACTAGCTACTGGCCTCCAAATATACTGTGCCACTGATCACAACCCTTTGAACTCTGCCATTCAGCCATTTTTCAATCATTCTCCCTGTCCACCCATATAACCCACCCTTCCTGAGCTTGTCTGTGAGGGTGTTATGAGACAGTGAAAGCCTTGCTGAAGTCAGTGCAGCATCCACTGCTCAACATTCCCTTCTGTGGGAAGGGAACTCAGCCAGTCACTCTGTCATTGAAGGTTATTGGATTGGTGAAGCAGAACTCCCCCTGGGAGAACTCATGCTGACCATTCCTGATCTACCACATTCTTAGAGACAACATTGGGGATGAGCTACTCTACCACTTTTCCAGGGATGGAGGTGAAATCAGCTGGCCTGTAGTTGCCTGGATCCTCACTCTTGCCCATTTTGCAGACTGGTGTGACAGGGCCTTTCTTCCAGTCCTCAGATATCTCTCCTGTTCTCCAAAACATCTCAAAGATGAGGGAGAGGCAATAACATCCACCAGCTCTGCAGCCCTCTTGGGTGCATCCCATCAGGGCTCATGGATCTGTTGGTGTCAAGTTTACCTAAGCTCTCCTGAAGTCCATGGTTGTGATCCTCCTTATAGTCCTGCATCTTCCTTGCTGAATCCTGAGCTCCATCTCATAATCACACAGCTAAGGCTACCCCCTAACCTTCACATCTCCAACAAGTCTGTCTATTTGTTAGCACCAGACCCAGCAGCATGCCCATCCTCATTGGCTCCTCTATCACCTGTGTCAAAAAGTTATAGTCCATGTTCTGCAGGAAGTTCTGGTGTGGTTGGAGACCCCCATGAGAACCAAGGGCCTGTCAGTGCCCTCCAAGGGCACTTCCATCTGGCTATAGAAGGCCTCCTTGGCATCCCCATCCTGAACAGCTGGCCTGGGCTAAACACCCACAACATGTCTCACATATTAGCCTGCCCTTTAATTTTCACGCCCAAGTCTTCAACTCTCTCTTCATCCACCCCTAGGCAGAGCTCTGTACATTCCAGTTGTTCTTGCTCATAAAGAGCAGGTTCCCCTTCCTGGCCTGTCCTTCCTAAAAAGTACATAGTGTCTCTCTAATTGCAATGGGATCATGGCCCTGTGACCACACACGAGTCTCCCTCCTGTTTATTCCCCATGCTGTGTGCACTGATGTAAAGTCATTTCAAGGAGGTAAATGAGCCTGCAGGTTCCCCAGGGCAGGTGTAAGAAACTCTCCATAATCACATCCTCACTGACTGCCCAGTCGCTGTAACTCTCCCCTTCTCCCATCTTGCCTAGTTTAAAGCCCTCCTAACCAGGCTGGACAAACTGTTGGCAAAGACACATATGCCCTGTTTATTGAGGTGTCTCCTGGCTCTCTCTGTCAGTTGTTGGTCTTCAAACAGGGTCCCGTGGTCATATAAACTGAAACCCTGCTGCCAACGCTGGTGGCACAAAATCCGTACCCGCAGCAGAAACACTGGGCATGGAGCTGTTGGGCTGTGGCTGGCTGGTGAAGGAGGGTCACACCTGGCTCTGCTCCTGGGCTCTCTGCAGTTCCACTGCCTGTGCCAGAAGGCCGGTGGCTGCATCCCTGGAGAAGGTGAAGGGTAAGGCAGGTCCATGTGCATCTATTTGCTGCATACAGCATTCCCCATCCTGCTGCATTAACTGTCCTACAGGACCATGTCAGCGTGGATTTTGTGTGTTGCAAAGGTCCAGGGTGATCTCAGGGAGGCCCTGGAGGTTTAGTGGTTCTGTTAGCTGGGTGCAGCAAGATGTTCAGCTTAGGGAAGCTGTGCAAAACTCCCTGGTCCATTCTGAAAGGATCTGCAGGTGCAGTCCTGCTAGTCCTCTCCTGGTGTTGCAGTAGGAAGTCCTGCCCAGAGCATGTCCTTTAAAATACAACTGCAGTGCCTCCTCCCAGGTCATGGCATTAAGGACTGAGGGAGTGCTGAATGTGTCTATGCAATAAGAGAAACTTGCTGCCATTTGTGCCAGTGGGGACTTCTGTGCCAGTGCTGAGCGGGTGGAGTTGGCTTCTGTAGCTGCCTGGGGAGCAGTTGTGCTCCTTGCTGCTGCCTGGGTGGCCTTGTGTCCTGCACATGCGCTCTGTGCAACCTCCACAGGCTCGGGGCAGACTGGATCCACGTCCTGTGTGCTGGGACCGACCCCAAGCTGTTCTGAGCTGCCGTCCTGGTTGATCAGTGCTGCTAGAGCTGTGGTCAGCAGAGTAATTCGCAGTGCCTGGGCTCAACATCTCCTGCATCCTGCAGTGTGGGATGTAGCTGTGAGCCTGTGAGCGACGCCGGCGCTGAATTCCCTTCCCAAGCTGCCCTACATAGGTGCTTCCCGGTAGTTTTGTCTCCGTCTTGGGCCTGTAGTAACTCTGACTCACTCAACTCGATAAGATAAACACAGAGCTTGAACAGTCAGGTACTTATCCTGAGAACCGACTCTCGAGGAGTCCTCAAGGTAATAAGTAAAGGCGTAGCTGGATATAGTGGTTTAAAACCTAAACTAGACGGACAAGTTTGGAGCTTGCTTGGAGCTCAGCAGCTTTCAGGAGTTTATTTACAGCGTTTCCCAGAGCCTTTAGAGTGGCTTTCAAGGATGTGGCAACTCCCGCTACGCTCTTCTGGCCTTTGTTACACATGGAGAACAGATAATTTAGTGGTGCCCAGGACCTTAAACCCTCTAGTATTTGGGTGATCCTGCAGGTGAGCATTACTTGCTATTAAACCATCCAACCCCAGGCTGGTGAGGGCAGCAGGGTGTCTGTTCTGCTGTGTGTGGCCTCGTGGTCTGAGATGGGACTTGCTCCCCAGTGCCCTGTTGCTGCAGCCTTTTCCATGGGTGTATGAGGAACCTCATTTGGTGATTTCTGGAAAACAGCAACACAGTCAGGCTGTGTGGCTGCTCAGGCCTTCTCTGGACCCTTGCTTGGGAGGCAAAAGGGTATTTTGTGAGGGGATAGCAGTGAAGGAGGATGTGACCTACCCTCCCACTGCTGTTGCAGAGCGGCTGTGTGGCATTCCCCACTTCAGAGGAACATCCTGGGCCCCCACTAGAGTTGATTGCCGGGCCCCTTGCAGTGGGGTAACGTGTGCCAAGCCCATGGCAGCCCCCTGGGCAATGTCACTGAAGCATTTCCTGGCTTTGTCGCACCACGCTCAGGTCTTGCAGTGTCTGCTGCAGTCCTGCCTGCCCTCCCTGCCTGCCTCTCAGGTAGAGCAAAGAGCGGACTCAGTTCCTCACTTTGCTGCAAAGTTGAAGGAGAGATGGAGGGACCTGGGGTGGTTGCACCTGTGGGATATTCCCAACTAGGACCTTGCTAAGAGTAAGAAGGGGCCTGTAGGTCACTCTGCTGGCCTTGAGGAGCTGTCTGCTTCCTTGGGGGTGGCAGCAGGAAACCTCTGGGAGAGAGGGGAAGGAGGCATTTGGAGGTAGGTGGAATGGCCGTTTGGTGGCAATCGCAGGGAACACCTTCTGCAGGGGATGAGTCAGGGAGGCTGGGCCCATGCGTGTTCCAGCTGGGGCATGTTCTCTGCCCCCACGCCACGGGCCTCTGCAGGGGCAGGTTCTGGGGTCACAGGGGTTAGGAGAGCTTTCCCAGTCTGGCAGCAGCAGGAGCCTGGGCACACTCCTCTGGAGAGCGTCCGTGTGGGCAGTGTGGTGTGGAGAGTGTGGTGTGTGCTGGCAGTGCAGCTGGGCATGTGCTGGGGGGCCAGGCCTTCTCCCTGCAGTCACATCCTTCTCCTGTAGCTCTCCCTGCTAATCCAGGGGCAGTGCTGTCCTCTGCAAGGGGAGTGCAGGTGCCTTTGCCAAGCAGCCTGCACCTGCCCCTGGGATGCTGGGTTGTGGGAGTTAGTCCTTGTCAGGCCAGTGATCCAACAGGTACGTTCTTACTCCTAGTAAGATCCCATCTGGAAACGTCAGCAGATGCAGGCCCTGCAGGTCCTCGCTGGCTGGCATAGGGATGCTCACTGCATGGCAAGGGCACCCAGCATTGCTGTTGTGGGCGAGCAACACCTGGCATGTGTGGTAGGAGTGAGACTAAGAAAGGGCTGGAGATATGACCCTAAGGGTGGAGCCCTACCTAGGTAGTTTCCCTTCCCCCCTTCTTGGGGAAGGACTGGTGCAAGAAGGTAGGTTTCCCAAGCAGCTTCTTCCATCTCAGGAGATGTGGAGCCAAGTGAAGCTGTGGTGAGGGTGGGTGAAGAGCTGTGGGGAGCACAGGGCTCTCTTGGAGAGCAGATGCTGATGTGGGCTCTGCTGAGAGAGGTGCTGACTTGATGCTCATGACTGAAGCTGTGCTAGAAACTGCCCGACTGCAGCTGCCTGATCCTTTCCTCTGTCTCTCTGCAGAGTCACCACCACCGCCATGGAGGGGATCGTGACCATGTACCAGGACTTCATGAAGAAAGCAGGTGGGTGCTGGGCTACTCTGTGCTTACTGCCCCAGCACAGTGGAGGGGTCTGTCTGCGTGTGGGCCTGCTCTGGCTGCCCCCCGTCTTTGCCCTGACCCGGCTGCAGCTCTGGGTTCAAGCTACACCTTCATTTTGTTTGCTGCTTCAGCCCCGAGCTGTATCTGCCTGAGCTTCTGTCCTAGAAGAGCAGGACCTGCGAGGTGGTCCTTGTCTCCTCTCTGGTAGCAGCGCTGCTCAGCAGGGTTGCTTACTGCTCTGCACCATGGCTCTCTCCGCAGACCCCCGCATTGCTGACTACCCACTGATGCAGTCTCCCTTCCTTGTGATGGGCATCCTTCTGACATATGTCTACTTCGTACTATCCTTGGGCCCTCGGCTAATGGCCAACAGGAAGCCTTTAAACCTGAAGAAGTTTATGGTGCTATACAACTTCTTTCTGGTGGGACTTTCACTCTACATAGTTTATGAGGTGAGTGTTATTTGGCATATTTAAAGCAGTCTTTACCTTGCAGGCTGCATGTGTGATGGGAGGCCCTTCGGTGCGCAGCTTTTTGCCCTTCCTGAGGAGGGCTGGGAGGCCTGGGTGATGTGCTGGGCCTCACCCGGGTCGTGCTCTTGTTGCAGTTCCTGATGGCTGGGTGGCTGACTGGCTACACCTGGAGATGTGACCCTGTGGACTTCTCGCAGGACCCCAAGGCTCTAAGGGTGAGTTTCCTTCCCTCTCCCTATAAGCAGGGAGGGCCGTTAGTGCCTGTTTGGGCAGTGAGGTTGTAGCTGCTGGTCTGCCCCAGAGCAGGTGACTTCCTGCCTGTGGCTCCTAAACTGACCCAGGCACTCAATCCCTGGGCATGTTGGCGCTCAGTTGAGTCTCTGATGGACTGGTTCTCTTACAGATGGTCAGTGTCGCCTGGCTCTTTGTCTTCTCAAAGTTCATCGAACTGACAGACACGGTGAGTGACACACTGGACAAGCCCTGTGTTTGAGCAGGGGAGGCCAGGGGGACACTCCTGGGCAAAGAGTTAAGACTGAGCGTGTCCGAGGGAGGTGCTTCCTTCAGTCTTTGCTTGTGTGACCCAGCAGAGCTTTTGTTGAGCATCACTGCTGGGAAGGCCACTCTAGGCTACTGCAGGTGCTACTCTGGGACAGTGTAGCTCTGGAACCTGAGGGATCAATAACACATGCTGATAGCAAGCTTGAAATGAAGCATCACTGAGATTGGATACTGGGAGTCATATCCAAGGCTGTTTCTGCTGTTCCCAAGGCTGCTGATTCTGATGCTATTGAGCTCTCATTGCAGGTGATCTTTGTCCTGCGGAAGAAGAATGAACAGGTCACATTCCTGCACCTCTTCCACCATTCTGTTCTGCCTTGGAGCTGGTGGTGGGGAGCGAAGTTTGGTCCAGGTAAGGCTGGATGTGGCTAGGTGCACAGCTAGGGAAGGGGTGGTGTTAGGCCCTGCCCTCAGGAAGGCTTCTCTGTCCTTGATGGGTGCACCTGGGTGCTAGAGCAGAAGTTGCCCCTTAAGGAGGCACCCTCCAGTCCAGCACCACACTCGGGCACCGCTCTGGGAGGAGGGATGTTTGGCTCCTTGAGTGGCTGTTGCAGATGACTGACACTGGTAAACATCTGCCTCACAGGGGGAATGGGCTCATTCCATGCTATGATCAATTCCATGGTGCACGTCGTCATGTACTTCTACTATGGGCTGTCAGCAGCAGGACCTGCCTTCCAGAAGTACTTGTGGTGGAAGAAGCACATCACGGCCATCCAGCTGGTGAGTCTGTACTGTGAGCAGAGCCTCTGCTGCAGGGGGCAGGCCAGCCCTTGCTCCTAGGGAAGGTGCAGCCACAGGCTGTGCTTGTCTTCCGCAGCCTCTCTCCCTGGCCTTCCAGCTGCTCCGGGTGCTCTGGGGGCCTCTATTCTCTCCCCAGCCTGGCTGGGGCACCACTGCTGCTCAGGCTGCTGCACCTGAGCTGTGCCCACGCTGGGAGCGTGGATGCTCGTGTTGTTCAAGTATTGTTGTATCTCCAGTGGTCGTTCCTTTCTGATGTAGTTGCTGGCTGTCCCTCACTGTAGAGGCACCATAGACTTGTGTTTTGGGGTGGGAAAGGAACATACTCCTTCCTTTTGGAAAGGCTGGCTGTAGTGTGATCCCTGACATTGCTCCAATGTGTAACTTGGGTCCCTGTTTGTCCGGCTCCTAGGCACAGTTTGTGATCGTCTCTGTCCACATCTCCCAGTATTACTTCATGCCTAGCTGCCAGTACCAATTTCCCATCTTCATCCACCTCATCTGGATTTATGGGACCATCTTCTTCATCCTGTTCTCCAACTTCTGGTACCAGTCCTACACCAAGGGCAAACGGTTGCCCAGAACGGCTCAACAAGCAGCCCAGCACAACGGTAGCAGCATCCATGAGAATGGCACAGTCACCAACGGCAAGGTCAAAGCCAACTAGAGGGCAAGGCCCTCCCAGAGCCAATGAGAGCCCCGGGGCAGAGGCAGCTGGGACCTGTTCCCCTGCTCCTGGGTGCCACTAGCCAAATCAAGTGCCTACAGACTGTTGTACCCCTGTGCCCGGCCCTGCTGTCCTCTGTCTGCATGCCCAGCCCCTCTGCTCTGAGCAGCCACGGGCAGCTTCTCCCGCTGCTGGGAGGGCTCATGCTGCTTTTCAGTGTTGTTGAGCAGAGAGGCAGCTGCCTGCATCACAGCTCTGGGGCTGCAGCCCCATTCCAGTGTTTCCAAAGGAACTTCCCCCAAGTGCCTGAATCTGGCCCTTCTGCCTGGGGCTCACTTCCTTCTGAGTAGGACCAAAAGAAGAGACCGGTCCCTGTCCTGGTGCCCTTTCCTCTTCCCTCATCAGAACCGGTATGGATGAGCAGACTTGTCCCCGGTTGCTTGCTGCTGCCAGCACAAGGGTGAATATTCCTGCTCTGCCATGCCTTGTGCCACCTTGTCAGTGCCACGGTGCTGCATGTGCCTTCCCCCTCTGGTCCCCGTGTGCCCGGATGGAGAGTTGTGCCCTGGTGCTGGTGCTCAGGCATGGCTGTGGAGAATGTAGGGGCAGCGAGGGTGGCACCTGAGGCCCAGAGCTGCCCAGTGCAATACACAAACCCTGTGCCTGGTATGTGGCAGGGGTTGTGACAGCCGGAGGTGCCTCTACCCCATGAGAAGGCCCAGTTGCCTTGCTTGTCTGTGCCTGGGCTGGGTGCTCAAGCTTTAGCCACATTTACCTGATCCTGAATGGCAGCTGGTGGCTTCTTCTAGAGCGGGGAGGCTCAGCCTTGACTTGGACCACCTCCACTCCTGTAAATGCAAGACTTGAGCAATAATTGTCCCTAGAAACAGCTCCTGGGTTATCCTGCTTGGGACCAGCCCCGCTCTGGCCCGTGTCAGCACAAAGGAAGATGGTTGGGCCATGTCCCACTGTGCTGTGTGACAGAGAGCACCCCTTGGCTCTGTGGGCCCCCAAGGCCAGGCTGGGGGTGCCCTGCCCCACAGCAGGGCAGTGCAGCCGCTCACCTGGCGCCTGTCACCTGTTCTGCCTGTAACCAAAGCCATGGCAGTGGCCTCGAGGATGAGGTGAAGGAGCCAGGCCCACTCAGGCTGGGCTGCTCTTCTATCAAAAAAATAAACAGACAGAAGGAGAAACGGCTGCGCCCTCTTGTTTTCCTGGCTTGCCCTGCTCTGGGGCTGTTCCAGGCTCTTGGCCCTGCCCAGTGTGGCTGGAGGCAGGGCTGGGAAAAGCAGCTGGTGTAGCAGGTTTGTGTGTTTGGGGGAAGACGGAGAGCGATAGTCTCCTGATGAAGCAGAGCGCAGGATTGGTTCCAAGGGCTTTGGTAGAGTAGTGCTCAGGGCAGGAAATGTGTCAAGGCTCCAGTTGTGAAAGCGGATCCACCCGGTGAAGGAATGGCTGGGGTGGGACCTGGGCGAGCCGGCCAGAGCTGCTGCTTTTCAGAAATCCACTGGGAATGCTCTGAGGGGAGGCCTTTGGAAACCCCAGTGATGGGGAACGAGCAGGGAGGCCAGTTAGTTGCTTTCTGAAGCCGGGAGCAGGGCATCTGCTTAAGCAGAGAGTCTCACTGCTGACAGTGCTGCGCTCTGCCCCTTTTGACCAGCCAAGGTGCTCTCGATTCTTCCCAGGGTTGCAGAGCTGCCTTCTTTGCCTTGGACTCTGGCCCTGTCAAGTGCGGAGGCCAGGTCTAGGTGCCTGTGTGCACCCGGGAAGAGGGGTAGTTGCGGCTCGGAAGCTGGGACTGTTGTGGCTCGGAGAAAGGCAGTAGCCCGGTGGGCTTCCACTTTTCCTGCGGGTTGGCTGCTGGTGGGAGGGCTGTGCTGGAAAGGGCCCTGCAGCAGCTGCACTTACTGGGACCAGGAAGCTCCTTCCTGATGTGGGTGCCAGGCTCTGACCCATAGAAAATGCCCCTTTCCCCCGTGCCTCCCCAGCCCCCGGAGCTCCTGCTGCCGCTCTGCCTGGCTGCGCCCTGGCTCACAGGCCTTGTTGCTCCTGAGCAGATGAGGTCCTAATGCTGGGGCCCCTTGTGCTTTCTCCCCCAGGGGCTGCCACTTGCCCCTGTGCAAGGAGGGGCAAGAGCAGTTGCTGGGAGCCCAGGAGTCGCTGCTTCAGGAGCTGTAGGTGACAGTGCAGCTGCCACTGAGCTGCCTGCTGCGTCCCCGCTTCCCTGCTGGCCGCCTCGCAGTAGAGCCTGCTCTTGCCCAAAATAGTAACCATACTTTGAACTACTTAGGCTTGGTATTTTGAAACAGGGGCTGTTCCTGGCACGTGCTCTGCTCTCTCTTCCTCCAATTGTCCTTGTTAGCTGTGATCTTCCCGTGGGCCAGCCATTTGCCTAAGTAATTTATATGCTGTCATGTTCTGTTCAGGCTGCTTGCTCCAAACTGATTTCACACCTTATATGGCAGCGTTTCCTGGGCTTGCTTGGTCAGTCTGGCTCCTTCCTGGGTTCATCCTCCTGCTTCAGGGCAGTAGGAGCAGAATGCAAGCAAAGGCAGGGTGCTGTAATAGCATCACCTTCCAGTAAGGCTCAGAGGGCTTAAAAGGGTTGTGTAAAGCAACGTTGCTGGGGGACAGAGGCAAGACAGGCTCTATTTGAGAAAGATAAACTGTTGTTATGTTGGACTACATGGAAAAACTACACCAGCTTTCAGGCACGCAACGCCTTTCTCGCAGGGTCAGGGACGGCCCGTGAGCCAGGCTCGATCCTGGAAGCCACATTCAGCTGGGGGACAGAGGACAGAGCTGCTTTAAGTCAGCCAACATTGGGGCAGCCTGGGGGATGGAGCAGGGGCTCTGACCAGTGCAGCTGAGCTCTGGGGAAGGTTCCTCTTCCCTGCCCTGGGTCCAGCTCCCACTCTAGGATTTCCTTCTGGAGGAGGACAGAGCTGCCTCTTTCTGGCTCCTACTGCATGGCTAAGTTCAGTTGGGCCAGCAGCTGTAGCCTGCGCTCTTCTCCCTCCTCCTGAGGCTGCTGCTGTGGCACTGTGCACCCCTCTGCCCCCCTCAGCATGGGGCCTGCAGGGCAGCTCTGCTGTGCAGAGGGGGTGACAGGGCCGGCCTGGCCCAGCACAGCTCCACACAGGTGTCTGGGAAGGCTCCAGCCAGCTTAAAGCCCAGAGCGTGGTGCTGTGTGGTACTGTGCTCCGGGGAAGGAGGAAGCAGTTAATAATCCACCCTTGGCTAATTGTAGGGCAGCGGGCGGTCCCAGCTTTGCAGAGCAGCTTTGCAGAGGCCAGGCTGCTAATCAGGGCTGCGCCACGCTCCGGGCTTCCCCACCAGCCCCCGCTGCGCTACCCTGTGCTCAGCCTGCAGCACGGGCTCCCTGGGGCCGCTGCAGTGCACGGCGTGGCACGCAGCAGGGCACAGCACAGCAGCGCGGCACAGCACAGCACTATCCCAGCTGCCTCTTACCTCAGTAGTCAAAGCCAACCTCGGGCCGCTTCTATCTCCCTGCTAGGGCAGCAGCAGGGCTGAGACTGACATAACCTGTTTCTCAAGCTCTGCAACCAAGCCCCAGCAGAGGCGCCACATGAGGGTCCCTACTATAGCATCCCTTGCCCCTGTGTCTGCTTCCCTGGGCACAGCCTCAGTTGGCACCAGGGCTTCTCCTCCCTCCCCAGGCAGGGCAAGGAGGTGCTCAGGGCTGCCTTAGAAGGGGTAACAAGGCTGAGGGCATGTGGTGCAGTTGCTCTGCTCTGGGGGTAGCAGCTAGTGTAACTGCATGAAGCTTTACTCCTACTGTAGTCTAGCCCTCACCCCCCTCCTCCTCAGCACTAGCCCCAGCTGTTCAGCTGGTGCTTTGTTTACCCACTCTCCCAGCTCCTGGCATCAGTATTTGTTTGGACTCCCCCCTTATACCTGTAGGCCTCAGCTTACAACTCCTCTCTACCACTTAACCCCTCTTCCCCCATCACTATTTCAACCTAGCACTAGAAAGGAAAGGCAGGGGCAGAGCTCCTGGCTGCAGCAAGCCCAGGGGCTGTAGCAGACACGTTACCCCTCCTGCTGTGGCTCAGCCTGTCCAAGCCAGCTCCCCTGCTTGCTGGGAGGAGGATGAACCCTCACACGTGGTACCTGACACAGGGCCCTGAGGCAGCCCCCAACCCCCATTAAGGACAGAGTTGTGGAGCAGGGGCAAAGGGCTGTGCCTGAGACAAGAGCTACTTTGGAGGCAGCTCCGCGCTCTAGGGGTGCTGGGACTTGCAACCACTACCTCCTGCCCCCAGCAGCAAGCAAGAGCATTGCAGGCTGTTCAAAACAAAAGCTTTTTCACCTCATAACTGTTTCTCAGGGCAAAAGAAAAGACAAGCCCTGTTTATGCTCTTGTTCATTAACATTCCTGTTTTTCTTACCAGAGGCAGGAGACCACAAGCAGTATCCAACCACAGAAGGTCAGGCTGCTTCAGCACTGCTAGTTTGAGAAAAGATTAGATATCCAAGAAACCTGGCTTTTCCTGGTATAGCTTTGCTAAAGTAAGAGTGAGTGGGAAACTAATACATCCACTTCCTCATAAGAGGAATATTGGTGCAAGCAGAGTCAGACTTGGGGGTCTTTCAGGGCTGCTGCTTCTTCAGAGTGGTAAAGCTGCTTGAGTCACAGCCCTCCTGGCCCCTGACAGACCTCTCCCACCTGAGGCACTACTGCTGCCAGGGTCCCATCTTCCCTCTCCCAGGGCCAAGCTGGGCCAGCCTTAAGGAACAAGACAGCTCCACCACTTGCCCCAGTCCAAGCCCTTTAGGGTAAGTTGCTTGGTACTACAGCCCAGGGCCATTTCTTCCATTAAACTCCATAAAAATTAAAATATGGAACTGAAGATGTTTATTAACATTTAAAATACTGTACAATATAGGCCCATTTTCCCCCTCCCCTCAGCAGGACACCCTGCACTCATCGGATACCCTGGTGAATGATGCTGCTTTTGGCACTGCTGGCCTTCTCCTTTTCCTTCTTCTTTATGGGGTCCATCTCAAAACACCGCCAGAGCCGCAGAGTTTCATCAGCAGCTGCTGACGCCACTGTGGAGCCATCTGGGCTCATGGTGAGATTCAGCACTCTGGCTGCGTGCCCTGAGGAGCAGTGGTGCAGTTAGGGCTGGTCTGATGGGCCCCATTTCCCCTCGCTCTCGTTCTAGAAGTCACATTCACCCCACACTTTGCAGGCCTGTGCCATGAGCCACCCCAGCCCCCTGCAGCTTGCACAGCTGTGCCCGCTCCATGCCAAGACCACGTGGGTTCACACCTTAGGTGCACAGTTGGAGCACACATCTTTCTTCAGCATCCCCCAGAGGTGCCTCCCTCAAGCAGCATTCCCCCACCCATTCATCTGCATCACCAGCACTCCAGGCAAGACCTCAAAAGCCTGCTCAAGCCAAAGATCCCACCAGCCTTTACTCTATGGCAGGCAGCCTTTCCCAGCCTCACTCCAGGCAGAGAGCCCAGCCTACCTCGGAGCTCGGTGACCTTGGCCATCGTTGGATACTTCCAAACAACCAGCTGATTCTGTGCAAAGCCGTGGCCTGAAATGAACTCCTTGTAGTTTGTTGACCACAGAATAGAGCAAACCTGGGAAGAGGTAGTAATGCAGGTAAGCTGCTCATGCAGACACATCACCCAGAGCCAAACACTGACCATCCCCTCCTTTCCCATTCTCCCAGACCTCCGAAGCCAGCAGCTCCGTACAGACACTCAGCCCCCAGCTGGTGTTCATGCCTCACCTGAGAATGGGCATCGACAGCACTGAGGCAGGTGCCTGAACACACGTTCCAAATCCGGATGTATCTGTCACTAGTGCCACCTCCTGTGGCTAGAACATTTGACTGCCATGGACACCAGGCCACAGCCTGCAAGAAAAGTGTTAATTCTAGGACATGTTGGAGGCAAGACAGCAGTGTCCCCCTCAGGACAGAGGTGCAGCAAATCCTCTAGCAATCCTCATGTCTGCCTTGTACACAGACATGCACCCGCAACACACCTCACCCCAGCAGCCATATGCTTACCTTGACAGCACCTTGGTGCTGAGTGAAGGTCTGTACAGGAGCAAAGTCCCCACTGTCCCCTTGGGTACAAGGCCAGATATTCACCAGGTTGTCATTGCCACCACTGGCCAGGTAGCGTCCATCTAATGACCACTTGAGTCCACAAACCTCCTGTGAGTGGCCAGTAAGTGTGGCCACATGGTGCTCAGCCATTCTGACATCATGGTGGTGGATATGGCCAGTCCGTGCCCCACTGAAGAGAGAAAGTAGGTTGGCAGGATCAGGCAGGCCTGTGTTTTCACTGCAGCCATCTTTGTGCTTGTGGGTTGCTAAGTTGCCTTAGGCACTGCTGGGTTCCAGACAATATTACCAACATCACTGGGTGTTGCAGTGAGCAGGCAAGGCAGCCACAGGATATCAACTTCAGCACAGAGGACAAGAGGGTAAAGAGAGACCCTCCACCCATGATCCAAATGGAATGAGCTGAACAGGAATCCCAAGCCAGGCCCAAAGCTCCTCCAAGCCATCCCTTATCACACTGTGTGTATCTAAGAGGAACCTGCAGCAGTCAGACATGATATTCACCCCCACATAGTTACAATCTTACCTAGAGAGGATGTAGTTGTTCCAGCTCAGGGACCCCACACGTGAAGAATGACTGATCATATTTCGGAGGCGTTTCTGCTGCTGTATGTCCCATAGCTAGAGATGCAGAGCACTAAGTTTTCCAGTGCACAAAAAAAAAAAAAAAAAAAAAAAAAAGAAAAAAAACACCACACACACACACCCCCACCCCAGCCAAATCCACTCTTATTTTAGCCCCAGGAGTCCCACTGCACAGGCTTTGGCATTCCACCTTTCCAGTGTGGGACGAGATACAAGTTTGTACCTCATGCCTACAGAGCAAGTAGTAAATCCAAATTCTGGAAAACTACAAAGCCAAACACTGCCTGCTGCTGCTGTAGTTAGTCCCTGCACTGAAGTCTGGCTGCAGCTGGATGAACTCCCTGACTAGTGGGTCCTCGCTAGCCAGGGGCACAACCACTGGTAGACAAGACTGCAGAGAAAACTCCCACTGCAATGAAAGCCACAAACAGCTTGTTGGAGAGCAGCAGCCGATGGCAAAGATGTGCACAGCCAATTTGGATTTGTGCCACTTTCTGCTGACAGAACTATGAGGATTCTTTCAGATAATACCTGTCAACTGCCACAGCAGAGTACACTGTCCTGAGATGTCCTGTGTGTTCCTTTATCAGAGGTCACACATTTCACTTGGCAGATGCTCATCAAGGCCAACAACTCATTGCCTAACAGGGGTAAGGCCCACACACACCCAACAGCCCTCCTACTTGTGGGGTAAAGACAGATCAGAATTCACATAATCCATTTGCTGCTAGCTGAGACTTTGTCAAAGGTCCCTATCTTCAGCAATCCTTAGACAATACTTCTAGTTTTATTCCTACACTCACCTGGACCTCAGCATTGCTTGTGCCAACAGCAAGGTAATTTCCTTCTTTAATCCATGACACAGAAGAAACATAATCATCTGGATGCTCCATCTGCAGCAGCTGGATGATCTCCCCCGAGGAATAATTCCACAGAAACACAGAGTTGTCCAGAGCCACTGCCAGGAAGTTCTGCGAGCTCCAGTCAATAAGATTCAGATCTACAATTTGAAAGAGCAGTGCAGGACACTATACTCACCTGGAGAGCCCTGTACACACCTCAGCAGAGCACTGCAGCAAAATCCTTTCACCCAAGGCTGCTGCCACAGCTTCCACCTAAGCTTGAGCACAGTTAAGGGGCAGTCTCCAGGGAGTCTCTGTGCTCAGCTAGCAGGGTCACATTGCCCTGATCCAAGGCACTTGCACAGTACTCTGGACCACTGCTCCTCTAAGGCTACACATGGACAGACACTCCAGAAGTGGCCCATACCAGCCTGGAGGAATAAGACCCCAAATCAGCCAAATTAGCTCCAGTGCTTGGAACAACACTGGAGAAAATATGTAGCCAGTGTTTTTCTGCTCTTTTCATTCACCTTCTTGCTCATAGATACGGGATTCGTAAGCTGATCTCAGCCTTGGTCAAACTCACACAAAGGTTTCAGCAAAGAGAATAAAGTTTAGCAAAGTTGCACTTACACAATCTAGACAAAGGGAAAAAGTGGTGAGGAGATGTAATGTGTTACAATAAAACTCTTTCAAAGCCTTATTCAGAAGTATCTTAACAGGACCAGAAGCTCACAGGAGCCAAAGAACAAAAGTGACACTAAATTGGTCACTAAATTGCCTTTCCAAACCCATCCCAACTGCAGAAGTGGGGCCAGAGGGGCGTAGCCTCTCAACAAGAGAGCAAGAGGAAGCAACAGACACCTCCCAGTGGCACTCCAGGGCAGAACCACCTCCGAGCCTGCTCAGCGCAGCACCCTACTTACAGTAATCATTGCGAATGTCAGGTGCATCGAGAATTCGATCTGGCATTGAGGGGATGTATCTACCATTCTTCCTGCTCGAGCCAGGTGTGGTCTTCTGGCTGTAGAGCACTTTCAAGTTATTCTGATAGCCTGCATGCAGAAAAACAGCTTTTATCCTAAGTTACTTTTTCCTCCTGGCTGATCACTGTTATTCCGACTAGTAGACCTTTTCCATGAAAAGTCAAACACCAGAGGGAAGAGATGAGTTATGCCCAGGAACACAGCATATGTGCTTACACTGCAGGTGCCAATCCTGTACATGGCCCATTTGTCCCTGCTACTGCCACTAAATCAACATCACTGGCTGTTAATAGGAAATTGGAACTTGCCCTGCCCCAGCTAATTCACATGAATGTGCTTAGCTGAAAAGCACATGGTTTGCTGTGTCCCACCACATTTACAAACGGTTAAGCTGTTAAGTGTGCAGCAAAGCATTTGAGGCCTTTACAGACATCATGCAGATTTGCCATTTGCAGTGTAGAGAAGTACACTTAATTAAGAAAAAAAATTAAAGAGCTTCAGCATAACTGTTTCACCAGACTCTGAAGTTTAGGAAAGCTAGGAGGGAGACACCAGCATGCAAGAGCTCTGAGGAAGTCAGTTGTTCTCTCCCCTGAGTTACAGTTCCCCTCCCCAAATCTCTCCAGGTGAGTCAGCTCTCTGGCAGACCCGGCATCAGCATCCTACCTTCTGGGGCATTCTGGGGCTTTCCACTAAGGCGAAGGATCTTGGCCTCTTCTACATCAAAACCATTCAGGTTCACTGCCCAGGCTTTCTGTTGCTCCTAAAGAAAGGAAATGGCCTCAGCAGGACTCATTCGAAGCATGAAGTCCAGGCTGCACCTCAGACAAAACTGCAGCTGGTAGAGCATGTGCCCAGCACTCCTCACTGGCATCAGAAGGTACATGGCTGTACTGTAGGAAACTGCTACACACAGGCAGCTCAAAGTAGATTTTCCTCAGACCTTGGCACTGTGTCCTGCTCACAATGTTTTCCATACAAAAAGAGGGGCAAATTCAATGTTTCTCATTGCCAGAGGGGAAGCCACAGCCACAAGGGACCATGTGCTTCATAAACAGATTTGGGAACACTGCGTACACATTCCAGAACAGCTCCTCCATGCAGACATTGTCCTAGAATAGCTACTACCAGCAGTTTCCACTATGTACAGGCTCATAGCTTTGTGCCTCTAGTCTGCTCCATTCAAAAGCCTCATTAGCCCTTCAAAGGTGAATTTTGCTACCAGAAGCCACACAGACCAGCATGAAAACAGGAGGCTCTACACTTTCTTGTACCTAAGGAAGCATCCCCACAGAGCAGAGATGCTCAGCTCACACACAGCAGCTGCACACCCGTTTCGCTTACGGCCACTACAGCTTCCACCTCAGCCCAGAGCTGGAAGCTGTAGTTGCTGGAACTGGTAGCCTCACAAGCCCAGACAATTTTGCTTCTCCAGCAAAGGAGAATGAGGATTAACTGTTGCATTAACTATTGCATAATGCTTATTATTACAAACATAATACAGCCAACAGCACGCTTACCTTCTTGGTAGGGGAATCCTCAGCAGGGTCATTCTCTTTGGTGAGGAGGAAGTTGGCCACCTCCATCTGCATAGTGCTGCGGTTGGGAATGTAGCGGTCCCCTCCAGCCTTTGTTGGTGTGTTCTGTATTTTGGATCCTGATTTACCTGGATTCATAAGTATATTGTCTTACAGCAGCCAGACAGCCTGTATTAGCACTTTCAAGAGAAGCAGTAAAACTAAAACTCTGAGGCATTCTACCAGCAAGGGACTATACGATATGCACCAGAGAAGTACTACAATGATAGTAAGGCTCAGAGCATTGTTACTCATTCCATACAAGTTACAGACAATTCATTTCTAGCCTCTGCACCATGCTGTACACCAGCAGTCCCCAACTGTAACCTAGTACCCCATCAGGCACAGCCTTCGGTCTAATGCAGCAATCCCAGTGCTCTCAGCTAAGAGGGGGAAGCAGGAAGGCTGACACAGGATGCAGAGCCACCAACACACACCCTCCCACACGTGCCACAGCACAGAGCAAGGCGCTGCTGGGGACAACAGCTCAGCCACCCTCACTACATGCAGTCAGGCCCACCTTGAACCTGGGAAGGCTCCATGTGGCCTTCCCAGGCTCCATGTGGCAGGTGGGCCTGCAGAGCCCAGACACTCCCCGCTCCCTTCACTGCTCACCAGGGGTCTTGGAGGGCGTCTTGCTGGCGCTGTGCGAGCGGTTGGCCGGCTTCATGGGCGACACGCCGGCAGCGGGGCTGGGCCCGGGGGTGCCGCTCTCCTTGGCCTTGCGCTGCCAGCGCGCGGGCGGCGCGTTGGGGATCGGGGTGTCCAGCTTGAGGAGCCCGTGCAGGTCCGCCTCGAATACGAACTGCGCCATGGCGCTGCGGGCGGAGCAGCGGCCTCAGCGGGGACCCGTCGGCGGCGGCAGC
>NW_010582234.1:261467-274180 GCF_000705375.1 Tinamus guttatus
CTCCTCCAGAGGCTGCAGCTCCTTCAGGGGCGGGTGCCCGGGTGCCGCTGGCCTGCTGCCTGCTGGGGTCCAGCGTTAGGCTGCAGGGTGGCTCCCCAGAGCCCTCTGCACAGTAACGGACCTCGTAGAGGAAGAAGTTCAGGTAGTCAGCGAGTGGTGGCTGCCAGGTGACCCAGAGCTGCCCTGCTGCCCCAGTCCAGGTGGCCGTGATGTTTGTTGGTGGAGCAATGAGACCTGCAAGGAAGATGCCAGAGTGTTGGCCCTCCTGAGCAGCCCCCATGCATGCATGGCCCTGCTGCGTTGTGCTGAGGAGCTGGAGGAAACCTGCCCTCGCCCTAGGGCTGCCTCCCTGCCAGGACCTGCATGGTGTTCCCAGCCCCTGCAGGGACTGCTGCAGGTGGCACCATGTAGGGCTGCTCCAAGCCTGTCTGTGACAGGGACACATGGTGGGCAGGGGACAGGAAAGAGTCCAAGGAGCATCCTGGAGCTTTGGCTGGGGCCAGCTGCTGCCTTATGGGCACTGCGCCGCGGCAGGGACTCACCCACTGCATCCACACTGAGCTCCCGTGAGTACTTGGTCTGGTTGCTGGTGGTGTTCACAACGAGGATGGAGAGCTGGCTGAAGAGCCGCACGTCCTGGCTGGGGAACGCGCACACGTGCCGCGTCCTGCTGGCCCCATGGCTCTGCGTGGAAACTGCACACACCTTGGGCTTCTCCCTGGAAAATGGGGAGCCAGCGATCCTCCAGCACATCCTGTGCTGTGGCCAGGCTGGAGGAGAGGGGTCCTGGCAGTCAGAGGTGCCACCTTTTGCTTCCCTGCACCTCAATCCATCGCAGAGCGCCTTTTGGGTGAGACAGAGGCAAGACCAGGGGCACCAGCAGTCCCAGCCCTGCCGTGGACATACACTAAATACCCTGTAGTTTGCAGCAGCTGTGCAGCCTCTCCTTGTGCCTGGCCATGGAGAACCCAGCACACTGTGTGCCACGGGAGCTGAGTGTTGCGGTGTGTGCCAGCCTGGGTCAAGGGAAGGCTGAGCGGTATTGGCACCATGCCCTACCTGTTGTACCAGTAGTAGAAGCGGCACTTCCCACTGTTGGCCTCTTCCTCCTCCTCTTCGTCCCAGAAGCATGTGAGGTCCTCAAAGGAGCGGGAGAAGCAGAGGATGTCCTCAGGCACCCCCTCCAGGAGCGCAGCGTCTGGGAGGAGCGTGGGCATGGAGGAGCACCTCAGCACAACCTCATCCTCCACGTGCTCCCCTCCGTCCCCCATGCCAGCTCATGTCCATGATGGGCAGTGGGTGCAAATGTCTCCCCTGCTGTGTGACACCGCGGGAGGGCCGTAGCACGTGGACCAGTTTGGCAGTTGGCATGGGGGGTGCTGGCTGGTGGCACAAGGCCTCACTGCCTGCCCCCCTCAGCGCACGGGGTCCTTTGGAACAAACAAACATCCCAAAATAGCTCTGTGGTTGGAGTGAGGCTCAGGCTGGGCCGATGGGTGGGAAGGAGCCCCCAGCCCGCGCACGCCGGAGATAGCGCTGCCTGCGGAAAGGCACGTGGAAGTGAGATAAGGAGGAGCAGTGCCCCGCGAGAGGGAAAGGGCCCTGTGCCTGGTGGGGGGACACACGGGGTGGCTGCCCCAGCCACCCCTGTCCATCGTCCCGTGCGCGGGCGCTGCTCATGCCCCGGCGGGGGCAGCTCAGCAGGCTGGGGGAATTCTCCAGCCTGCTTGGTGTTGCAGGGATAAAGCAGAGCAGAGCCGTGTGGGCCCCCTCGGCAGGATGCACTGCACCCAGCAGGACCCTCCTGCTCTGCTAGCACAACAGGGTCTGTCCCCATTGGCGTGGGAAAGGGGACAGCCCTGAGGGCTGCAGACGTGTGTCACGCAGCCGGGCGCACCCTGTCTCACTGCTTCTCCATCACTGCTCCAGCACCCCCCATCTCTCTCATGGCTTCTGGCCTGGGCTCTGTCCTCAGCTGGAGGACACCTCAACAAGCTGTGTGCCACCACATGACCCTATTCCATGTGCTGAGTGTGTCCGTTCTCTGCTCTGGAGCCCCCTGCGCAGCCCTGCAACTGGCCAAGCCACTGTGAGACAAGGGTGAGCACAGAAGGACAGTCCCTCATGTCCTTGCCACTCTCCCAGTGACCCCTGCTCCCCCTTGCACTGAACCCAGGCCTTGATCTTCCCTCCCCGGTCCAGCATTGCCTTCCTCCTTGCTCACAGACCACAGCCTCCTCTCCCTAATTCTGCCTTCTGCCCTGCTCTTCCCTTTCCATGCCCTCCTGTCCCATCTGGCCCTGCTTGGCTGGGCACCCTGATCTCATGGCAGCACCAGGCCTTCCCTGGCCACCATGGGCTGTGTTTGGGGACAAGGGATGGCTCCAGTGGCCTGGGGATGCAGGAACTTCCTTCCCTCTGCTCAGGCTCCATCCCAAGGTGCTGGCAGGGACTTGCAAAGGTCCTGTGGAGGGAGCATCTCCTCACAGCACTGGCCATTTCCACCAGCAGAACTCACTGCACCGCATGGCAGGCCACGTGAGCGGGGCTTAGGTGTGATGCTGCTCACCAGCAGCAGCACCAGGGCAGAACGACCCTGCTGAGGCCATGAGCAGAGGCAGGATGAGCCCTGTCCTACCTGCTATCCCTGTCCCAGGCTGCTGTGGTGTCCAAGTCCAGCCCTCCGACCCAGCTTCCTACGGGTGCTCTGGATACTTTAGAATGTATTAAAAGGTCTAAGGGGGATAGGGTGGGTAAACCCCAGGAAGCGTGGACAGACCTAAATATAAAGGAGTTGTGAAGCTGCACTCCTAGGCAGCTTGTGAGCCAGGCTTGGGCCAGCTGACAGCAGACTTGAAGACATTCACGTAGACACGGAGGTCGCATCAGGCCAGTAGCTCTCAAAGCTGCTACGTGCTGCAAGGCCGGCACATGGGCAATGGGATTAGCCAGGCAGGTGCTTCTGTGTCACCCGTGGTCTAGAGAGGTGCCTTCAGATTTTAGCTTGAATTTTATTCAGCCCATGTCATTATAACACCAAGAGCTTGACTTGAGTGAAGAAAAAGCTCCTTTCTGCTACCTGCATGATGCAGGGAGCAGCGTCACCCCAAAGGAGCCTGTGGGGCTGGGAGCCAGGCATGAGTGCCCAGTGCTTTGTCCTTGGGGTGACGCTGCTCCCTGCGCCAGGCAGGTAGCATGAGCAGCAGGCCCCCTTCCTGCAGGCACTCCAGGGTGTCCCATGGGTGAGATGGGGGCTCCCACCCACCCCAAGGGCCCACCACTCTCTTTGCTCCAGCCCAGGGTCCACGAGCGCCCTGCAGACCCCCTTCACACTGACCTTGTGCCTGGCCACGTGTGCAGCTGCAGCCCTGCTCACATCCCTTACCACCTTTCTGTGGGATGCTAGGCTGTTCTCTGCACCTGCCCCCGCACCCTGCAGTGCAGGGGAGGATGAGGAGCCCTAGTCCTGCATGTTCCCCCCTGCCTGTTCCCCGTCCCATAGGGACAGCCCATCACATCCCTCTGGCTCATCCTTTGCAGAAGAAAGCGAGCCCCAGGACCTACCTTCAGATGTCACCAGCTCGGGGGGCGAAGCTGGGCTGAGGAGGCTGAGCAGGACCTCCATGAGCAGGGAGAGAAGCCACCCCGGGCACAGCCAGGTGGCCATCCCTGCCCCACACGAGCTTCCCCGGGGCGCAGGGCAGCGTGTGCCCCAGCCCCGGTCTTCCCAGCTCCCCGACTTGCTGCTGCAGCTCCTCAAGGCGATACCTTTAGCAGGGAAGAGTAAACTTTGCTGCTCAGGAAGCCTGGCTGAAGGGCTCCCTCCCCCCCCATCGCCAGCACTTCCCTGTGCTTGAAACCACCGGCTGCCGCCTCTCCGCCAGCCGCGGTGCCAAGAGAGACTGCTCCTATCAGATAGGCAGCACGTCCTGCCCTTGTGGCTACCGGGCACACTGGGAGGCTGGAATAGGAAGAAAAACAACCCCCGAGGAACGCGCGAGGCCCCTGTTCGGGTGATGTGCAGGCGGCCAAGGCCACCCCTGCTCCCCACGGCATGTGGGGCTGCAGCGTGAGGGAAGTCTGCATCGTCCCACTCTGCGCTGCCCTTCGCAAGGCCCTGACACTGCCGAGCTGGGTCTGCTCCCCACAGAGCAGTGGCACCATCCCTGTTGCTTTCCAGGAGGGGCCTACAGTCACTGGGAGCACTGGCAGGGCCCACACGGACACACTTGGTGCTGTAGCACCGGCAGGGATGGGGATGCCCCCGCCTTCATGCCGCACCACAGCTGCAGGAGACACAGTCATGTGGGGAGCACCCGGACAGAGCCCCAGAGCTCCTCTCTGCTCTCCTAGATCCAACCCTGCATCTGCTCCCAAGGCCGAAGGCAGCCTGCAGAAAGGGAGGGGAGTGGAGCCTCCACCTCAGACCTGTGATGCAGATGCCCTCAGCACACACACACATACCAGAGCTCTGGCTGAGGACGTGACACAAATGCAGGACCATAGCAGGGTCCCACAAAACCTCTCTGCTTTGTGCCCTCCTACCACCGCAGCAGGGTGCTGTGCAACTGGCACACAGGAGCGGGAGGCCAGAGGGGTGTCTGACCCTGCCGTTGGTGCAGGACCAATGCACCCCTGGTGCAGGCCTCCCAGGGAGGTGCCGTCAGGGGCTTGGGAACAACACCTCACCTGTACTTGCACTCTCTGTGCTGTGGGGACAGGCTCGCTGCCTTCTCCTGACCCTGCAGCAGCAGGCAACAGCCCCAACCAGCCCCACAGCACAGATAGGAGAGGAGAAACTGCCAACATCCATTTGTCATGCTCAAATTTTGTCAAACCAATCCCACTTCCTTCTCCATCCGGCTAATGGGCTCTGCAGTCAGAGAAGCAGGAGGTGCAACCTTCATGAGGCAGCCAGCGGTGCTGCTGCCCAGGCCAGTCCCCACAGGGGCTCAACAGGGCAAGGGGCCAGTGGCGCACGTCATGGGGCTGCACCTCAGGGCCCAGCTGAGCTACCATCTCACCAAGGACCTCCGAGATGGGGGAAAAGAGGATGCTGGCTAGTGGTTGCACTTGGCACCAGATTACACGGGAGGCTGGCATGGGAAACAACAGTATCAAAACATTTGAAACATGAGCTGGAGAGGAAAAAACATTATTTCCCAGAGAGACAAATAATGCTTAGGCATCTACTTTGGAATGGGATAACAGACTCTGGAGGAATGGACCTCACAGACTGTAGAGGATGCCTACATGACTAGCTTGACCACACACCTATGGCTTAGGGAGCTGAAGACCACGGCCAGTTGTTGTCCATACAACAGGCTGCACAAGCACGAGCTGAGGAGTGCCTGCCCAGGCAGGAGCTCCCCAGGGAGCCATCTAGCATCAGAGCAGATCCCAAGCTAAGCTTGAGACAAATGCGTTGTTCCAAAAAGACTCATGTTAGAGTGCGGTGTTCAAACAGGACAATCATCTAGGAAGATGCATGAAATGACCCTAGAGCATCAGCTAGCCCCCAGGTGAGAGGAGTCCAGGGACACAACCTACGCTATGGCACAAGGCTGGAGAACTGGGGTTGTTCCCCATAAAGAGGGGCCATCTGAAGGGAAGCTGCAGTAACAGTTTTCAGACATGTAAGAGACTGCTGCACAAAGGAAGGAAATAATTTGTTTTCCATATCCTTAGGGGACAGGACAAGTCACAGTCTTAAATTGCAGGTGAGGTGTTAAATTGCAGATGGGGTCTTAAATTGCAGCTGCAGGAAGGTGCAGCTTAAGAAAAATCTTTCCTGCTGTGTAACGAAACCCTGGGCTCGTGTGGGGACACTGGGGAGTCCCTGTTATGGGAGGACCCAGGAAACCGACAGGATCCCAATGAATCACCACCGCAGCAGACTGACAGGGCCCCAGCTGCCTTTCTACAAGGCTTTCAGTGACGCAGAGGTGGCAACCAGCTCTCCTTCCCCAGGTCCTGCGTGTCTGTTGAACTACGTTTATTGAAGAGAAAGCAGAACTGGCAGTCTCCAAAGGGTTGGGGTGGAGCTGGAGGCCACGCATGGCCAGCACCATCCTTTCTTGCACCCCTTTCTTGCCTGCCGCATCCCGCGCTGGCCGCAGTGTTTGCAGCTTCCCCAGGTCAGTGCTCAGGACACGGCACTGAGTCAGACCCTGAGCACACTGACAGCCTGCAGGGCAGTGAGCTGCCAGGTCTCTGCTTCCATCTCTTACCCGAGAGGGTGGGTATTTATGTCCTCCTGCATAGGCCAGCTCATACACACTGACAGAAGTCCACACTGCGGCAGCTGCCAGCTCCTAGGAGAGCCCTTCTCCTGCCATAATCCTGCAAACACCATGCAGGCCATGCATCTAGGGTCTTGTCCTTTGGGGACATTCCAGCATGTTCCCTGGCTGCGTGGTGCCACTGTCAGAGGCCAGTGGCATGCCAGCGTGGCCAGCACACCTTGAGTGGTAGCCGTGGGGCACGATGCAGTCCTGCTGCGTGGAAGGGCACTCTCAGGAAGGGTCAGCAGTGTTTGGGACTCTGACCTGGGGGACAGGCAGTCCCTCATTCCCACGGCATTATCCCGGCAGTTTGGGGGTCAGTGTTGTTCTTCTACAGGCGGCGTAGCTGGGCAGCCGGCTGCACGGTGCTGGGCGCAGCCTCATGCCTCCTCTGCGGTGGCATCAATCCCTGCGTAGGTGAAGTTCTCAAACAGGGCCATGTTCACGTAGGCCTGTGCAAGGAACCCAAGTCAGGAGCACGCTGTGCCTGTCCCTGTCCCCCTTCCCACCCTTAGTGGGGGGGACCCTGCTCACAAGTGCAGCACCCTGGGGCACAGGGCTGGGAGCCTGCGGGGCTGCCAGGGAGTCCCCCCGCCTTTAGGCCCTGTGCAAGGTGGGCATCTCCCTAGCACTCCTCAGGAAGCCAGCAGTGCTTCCACACACAGACCCCACACGCAGCCCAGGGCGATGCAGGCACCCTGCACCAAGCCGTGTCTCCAGACGCTCACCTTTCTGGCCTCCAGCATGCGGATGAGCTGCATGGAGATCTGTGAAAAGGGTGGGCGCTCGTAGGGGCGGTCACGCCAGCACTGCCGCATCAGCTCGTACCTGGGGGAAGACCCACATCAAGTCAGCAAAGGGGACAGCAAAGCTGCTCATGTGAGGTGAGGAGAAGCAGGGGCAAAGTGTGGAGCTGGGTGACTGGGACGTGGGACCCTGCTCTTCTCCTGGTAATGGTGCACAGGTTGAGCAGCCAGTGAGAGCCCACTTGAGTAGCAAGCCCAAGATGACAGGGACACTGCTGTTGAGCTAAACCGCAGCTCGCAAGGACTGGCCCCGCTGAGCACAACAGCCCTGCGCTCAGGACAGCCCTGGGCCAGGGCTATCTGCCCACTTACACTTCGTCATCACAGTTGCGTGGCTTCTCCATGCGGTAACCCTGAGGGAGCTTCTCGTAGAGCTCGGCACAGGTCATCCCACAGTATGGTGTCCCCCCTGTGGGCCAGAGACATAGATGTGGCTGTGATGGGGACAGTTGCCTCATCCCCCACTGCAAAGCCCTGGGTAGCATGTTGTGCCTGTGCCCCCAGCCACCACTCCGCAGGGTCCTGGGGAGCCCTCCAAGGCTGCAGAAGGGCTCTGCCATGCCTTCCGGGGCCCAGGTGGGCACAGGGGACTAAGAAGAGCCTTACCCAAGCTGACAATCTCCCATAGCAGGACACCAAATGACCATCTGAAATAGAAGGAGACCAGGTTGTGACACGGAACTGCTGTCCCACTCACGGAACTGTGCCCCACTCTTGGGCACCAGCATGAAGCTGGAGGGGTTTGTGCTGTCACTGCAACAGGGCTAGGGCTGAGCTGCAGGCAGGAGGCAGCCAGACCTTGGGCAGGGCTGCAGCAGCATTGCCTTCTGCCCTTGCCAACACCTAGTGCAAGAGCAGCACTGTGCCAGCTGCCCTGGGGGCACAGGGAGGGATGGAGGTGGGCATTCTTGTCCCTCCAACCCGTATGTTGGTGCCTGCAGGACTTACACATCACTCTTGGTGGTATACACACTGTAGTTCAGTGACTCAATGGCCATCCAGCGAACGGGCAAGCGACCCTGTGGAAACAGATGGTGATCATCAGCGTGGGGACATGCCCTACACTTCAGAGATCTCTGCTAAAGACCAAGCAGCAGAAAAGTCTCCTCTCAGTCTTGAGGGAGACAAGAGCGAAGGACAAGCTGAGCCAGGATCCATCCCCTGAACCTCAGCTCCAGACTGCTAGTCCCAGTATGGTGGGTGTTCCCGCTCCAGGCCGCATGGAGACTCCTAGCTCCTGCCTCACCATTGTCTTCTTCACGTAGACCTCTTCCCCTCTGGAGAGCCCGAAGTCAGCAATCTTGGAGGCCAGGTTTTCTCCCACCAAGATATTTCTGGCTGCCAGGTCCCTGTGAATGAACTGAAAGAGGCCATAAGTGAGCTACGCCAGCTTGCAAAAGTTACAGTGCTCTGAAGATATGGATGGACAAAGTTTTCTGGAATGTTTCTGCCCTCTCTGGACCTGCCAGGCTCCTGCTCCCAGCAAATCCTCATCAGCTTCCTGAAACTCCAGGGAGCCTTGTCCTCTCCCCTGAGTGAGTACGCGACAAGCAGTGGAGATGAGAGATGAGCCATGAAACCAAGACAGGACAGACCAATGATCAAGAGCCAAATTCTCCATCCTGCATCCCAGGGGTTCAGTGTTCCATACAGGAGACACCAGGCCCATGGTGAAAGGACTCTCTGGGCTCTGGGAGGGTTTGTGAGAGAGGAGAGCAGAAGCAGAAGCCTGGCATGTCCAGATCCTCACGCATGTTCACAGAGAGGCCGGGGCTTGGTCCCTGGGCTGTGAGCAATGCAGGCCCTTGCCTGGAGGAGTTGGGCACATACCTGCTTCTCACTCAGGTACTGCATTCCCTTGGCCACATCTGAGGCAAACTGGAGGAGCTGCTGGGAGGTGAGGGTGGATGCAGTCCCATGCTCCTTGGCAAAGGCTGGGTCCGTCTCCAGGACTCGGCTTTTGCGGAGGAAGTCGAGGAGGTTTCCGTAGGGGGCATACTCAATAGCGATGTACAGGTAGCCTGCAGCAGGAAGGAGGCAGAGATTATCAGATGCTGTAAAGGAAAGAGGAAAGCTCAGCTGGGCAGGGGACAATGTAGGATCAGAGACACTGGTCCAGCCAAGAGAAGGGGGCTGCCCTCACCCTTGTTCTCGCAGGCACCCAGCAAGTTGATGATGTTGGGGTGATGGCCCAGTTTGCACAGCACCTCCAGCTCCCCAGCAAAGTCCCGATGGTCGTTCTCCGAAGCAAACTCTGCAAGCAAAGCAGGAACAGACTCTTCAGTCCTACGCTAAGGGCCTTTCTGCTGCTCTCTTGTGTCCCAGCTCTTGCCTCCTCTTCAGTCAGGAGTGGTGCCCTGGATGCAGTCTTACATGGACTGAGCTTGCAGACAGAGAGAAGCTGCCTCTCCCCTGCCCCATCCTGTCATGTGCTTCTTCCCCTGCTCAGTATCAGCCCACCTCTGAGCAGACTGAACTACGCTAATCTGGCCAGAAATTCACCCACAGAAGAAGTGGGTATTTTTGGTTGGCTTGGTAAGTTGACTTCCCTTCCTGTGCACTGGAAGGGCTGCCAGGGCAGTGCCTAGGAAGGTCTGGCCCAGCAGCAGGAGCCCTGACAGCCACCCCTCACAGGGTCAGGTCAGGTGAGTTCCAGTTAACACCCCAGGGATATGAAGTGAAAGGCTGGCACTGACCCAACGTTTCCTCCGAGACTCAATGGCGACCACAAGTTTACAGGCTTCTCAAAATGCACCATGTAGGTATTATTCAGGGTTGCTAGAGGCTAATAATAAAGACTGAAGCTCTGCCAGCTCTGCTGTGAGCAGTGCTTCTGAACAAAGCCAGGAAAGGTATGGAGGGGTTGACACAGATACCCCCCATTTCAGCTATTCCTATTTGGAGCCCTGACCAGAGGTTGGAAGTCTGGCTTGGTGCAGACAGGACTTCTACTACTTCTCCATGTCTTCTTTAGTCATTCTTAAGATCAAGGCCTGGACATGACAGGACTCACCCTTCAGCATCTTGATGGCTGCGTTCATTTTCAGGCCATCCTTTTTGATCATAGCCCTGATGACCTGACCAAAGTTCCCCTCCCCGATCATATCTTCAAACTTGATATCCTCCCACTCCAAGATGGGGTAGCTGAGGGGCTCAGGCTGTGGCTTGGGCCGGCGTGTCAAGGTGAGGGTCCCCGAGTTAAACTGCAAGATGGTCTCTTCCCCCTGGAAAACACAAGTGGGTGAGGTTAGAGGCACCAGGCACCTCTCTGCCCTTGCGGCAGGCCCAGCAGGGCAGAAGTCACGGGCAAGGACAGGCTCCGCACCCTCTCTGCGTGGAAGTGAGGCCTGGTGGCATCCGGACTGGAGGCTACAGAGCGTGACCTGGATCGGGCTGGGACGTGGGGAGCTGGGGACACACTCCTGGTGGGGCAGGCGGCACTCACCGAGCCAGACTGGTAGGTAAAGGTGCGGCGCCGGTGGAAAAAGTTCTTCTTGACGAGGAAAAGTGCAAGGAGGGCAAAGAGGATGGTGAGGCAGGTGACGGACACAGAGCCGATGATGGCCAAGAGCAGCTGTTGGTCTACGCCCGACTGATCGGTGCTCTGGCTGCCCAGGCTGGGCGGTGCGCTCAGCACTCCTGCCAAAAGAAAGGGTCAAGGCCCACAGCTGAGCACCACAGATGAACTGGCCCAGCAGATAGACCTGTAGAGATAGGCCAAGCAGCTGCTGCCTAACGGGGCTTCAGAGACCTCACTGCCCTGCCCCAGCACCCCAGGGTGCTCCTCCCAGGCACCCACATAAGCACCAACCACAGATGCACCCAAAGGGCAGGCTGGCATGGAGGTGAAGGCATTACTGCCCAGGATCCTGCTGACAAAGCCATTGGATTCTGAACTTCCTCTAGAGCTGTGCTGTCCCCCTGCTCTTTTACTAGCTCTGCACTGCTCCTTTAGCCCTTTGCAATCTGTGTCACCCTCTGGCCAAGGCATAGCTACTCCATGGGTGCTGTGCTGTCACCATGTCTCCCTTGTCCTACTCAGGAGCAGGATTTCTGAAGACACCCGCAAGTGTTTAATGCTCAGGCTGTTGCTTCAGAGCAGCTCTCTGAGATTGCCACGAGCACTCTGCTCTCCCTTTGGCAGCCCAGGCACTGAGCTGGAGCTCCGGGAGAGCCCCGTTGCCCACACTGCCTGCAGGGAGGCAGCCAGCGGGCACAGCTGTGTCTGGGGGACCCAGGTGGTGCAGGGATCGCACAGGGAGGAGCACCAGCCAAGCACCAGGCGGCCAGGCTGGGGCAGGAAGGCCCGGACCCTGTCCAGATGTGTGCCCTGCTGGGATGCCTCACTCACCGTCCCCCAGGGTCTTAGCTTTCACAGGCTGGCTCCACTCTCCTGGCACGTGGGAGTTGGCCCGGACACGGAACTGGTAGTTCGTGCTGGCATTGAGGCCCCCGATGGTCTTGGTCGTCTCCGCGCCGCTGTCTGTGTCAATCCACTGGGGTTCACTGGTGCCCCCCACCTGCTGCAGCTCCACTATGTACTTGGTGATGCCCCCATTGGGGTACTCGGGGACCTGCCAGGAGAGCCTGACTGCTGTGTCAGACAGGGACTCTGCGGAAAGCGACCGTGGGGACGAGGGGCCTGGGACAAGGAGAGGAGAGAGCGTCAGCCCCCAGCCAGGAGGTCTGGGGGCTCTGGGCTCCCAGCACTTGGTACACGGGTCAGTGAAGGGAAAGCCAAACCCCTCCAGTCACTGCAGACAATGACAGACAGACAGACAAAGGCACCTCAGGTCTGAATGCAGCTCCAGGGACCCCAGTCCATGCTTGAATGAGGCAGCACAAGGCAGACAGGCCCTGCTGCTGGGAGCTGCTCTCAGAAACTTCTGTAGGAGCTGAGTTTAAGGCAACCCACATATCAGAGGCAGTGCTCACCACTCCTTGAGTGGACAGAGCCACCAGCTCCTTCCTGAAGCAGCTCTGCTGTAAACTGAGAGGACTTCTGGTCTATGCCCTGGCTACCACACACAACATAGATCACTGTCCTCTTTCTAACAACTCTGCATAGGCTGGAAGATTGCTTTCAAGCCACATTTCAGTCTCGTGTTCCCTGGTCTACTCCCCAGGAAACATGAGGCACCCATGTGGGTCAGACTATCTTGCACCAGCAGTGGCCAGAAATGGGTGAGTTTGTGACAGTGTAAAAGTGGGCTGGGACTTCACCTCCAAACGCATCCCCAGCCTCAAGGACTCTAAGGCCACATGTCTTTGCATTTAGTAGCTCTTGTGAGATTTTTCTTTCTTCAGCTCTTCCTCACACAGTGTATAGTTCACATCGACTCCTCTGACCCTTCTCCAGCCTGCCCATATGCTGGTTAAACCATCTCCCCCCGCCCCAAATTACACAAAGCTCTTACAGCATGCATGGAAAATTACATCTTTCAAGCCTTATATGCAACAGTCCTCCTAATGTGTACCAGAGCAAGATATGTTTTACTGAAGTCACAAGTCTCGTATACTGCTTCCCTCTTATCTACCGGGCCAGTTACCCTGTCAAAAAGGCAAGTCAGACTGACTGGACATGATTTGTTCTTCCCTAGCCCACAGCGACTATGTTGGACCT
>NW_010582234.1:289836-299972 GCF_000705375.1 Tinamus guttatus
GCCGAGCCACGGCGCCTTGCTCCCACGGGCAGCGGGCCCCAGCACACAGTTCCCTTGCTATATAACCTGGGACATGGTCCAGGGAAATGCACCCCTTGCCAGGAGGGCACAGAATTACCCCAAGATCTGTGATGGAGGACACCAGGCATGGAGGGCGTTCTTCCTACTCTTCTTCCTACTCCAGGAACTTCTTGGCAATGACCTGTTATGCACCGGGATGCCCGGGTGCTGCACCGAAAGCAGCAGTAAGACTTGTTCGTGGGGTGCTCACAGGCCAAATCTGGTGAAGATCCGGAGTGCTATGGCCTGGGTACTGGGTCCCCTCAGTCCCTTCTCTGAGGCCAGGGTTTCTGCAGCAGAACCCAGGGTCAGCAAGATGCTGGGGATCAGGATCAGTAAGCACTTAGCCAAGAAAAGGAAATACAGTTGTAAACCATCACAAGCAGAGAGACAAGACTGAATGAGCAAGGCTTGATAAGAGATTTGGGATGAAAAGAGGATGGAAATGGATATGACCATGTGCTTGGCAAGGAAATGGAAATGGCTGCTAGCTAGAAAGCAGCCAGACCTGGGAATCTGTGGCTAAGGACCGCAACGAACTTCCAACACAGCAGCACTGGATATGCTACTACTGATAGGAAGATTGGTTTGGCTGGATCATTCACAGCCATGCACTGGGACAGAGAATGGTCCCTGGTCTCTTTTATATGCTAGTATACACATGGACAGAGTGTATTAAGTCACTGCCGTTCTCAGTGCATCTTCAGAGACATGCAAAGGGCTGGAAGCTGTGAATGTCACATTCCTACACATGCCCCGAGGGAGCAGTTCTTAACGTCGTTTGCAAATCTTCAGGAGATAGGAAAGCTGAAAACATAGCAAAGAATAAGCAAAAAAGAGCAGGGTTCACTGCAGGAGTGATTCGGGACTCGACTCAGCATGGGGGCTGGAGGGTTATATGATGGGACATGTCATCATGGGAATCACAGGCTCATAAACATTGCACTGCATGTGCAAGCAGAAGAGTAACTGTTCATCTTCCCCAGGGTGTGCACTGTAAGTGCCCCAGCAGAGTTCCTGTTTCTTCTGAACATTACAAGTTCCTTTAGAGAGGTCAGTGAGGTGCTGTGACTGTTTTGGATGCCATTTTTGGGTTGGTGAACCATTCTTGCTACCACATGGCTAGCAAACTACCATGTGGCTATATGGTAGCGTCTTACAAACTAACCAGGGCACTGATACTGCAAGCATGCCCTGGCAAATGTCCTGCACAGGGTGACAAAGTCACTTCTATTTCTCAGCTTTTCTTAATTTTCATTGCAATTGATAGACCAGCAAGACCACATTTTGTTTGGTGAGCTGCTGTAGACTGTGCCCCTCTGGGAGTGTGGGATGAGACGTGGTAAGAAGGAAACTGGCTACTTGCTTTCTAGAAGAGGTCACCTAAACCCAGTCCAGAGTCTTTCGGAGGAATCCTACAAAATTGCCTTTTTGAGGGGACTTTTCCACCAAGATCAACTCCTACAGTTTGATCTCCCCTTTCATCCTTGAAGACATTCCCAACAAATAACCCTTTCTCCAGAGTATGGTTTCCACCAGGTAATGTGCCAGACTGTGTTAAATTCATTTAGGACGTGGCTGCAATTGGTGCTAAGAGGAAAGTAATCTGTGGCAAAGATGAGCAGGTGAAAGCCTTGACAAAGATGCCCTGTCAGTTCATGTTATTTTCCACCTATCTCATTCCTTCTTTAACCTCTGCAATAGGTAAATAATTAAGACATTTGAACTTCCGGAGAATCTCATTCTGGAGATCCTCCACAGCAGAGAGAATCCATCTCAGACAGCAAATCTTTTTTTTCCAGGGATGGGTCAACTGCAATGGAAAGAACCTTCTGTACGCTCCGAGTTCCCTTCCAAGAAACATCACCAGTTTGGATCTCTCCTTCAACTCCTTAGTCATGCCCAGTCATGGGACCCTTTTGATGCATTTCCCTTCCCTGCTGTCCCTAAATCTCTCTAGCAATGCTTTGCTCACGCTGTATCCAGCAGTCTTCTCCAACCTCAGAGCACTACGCCTGCTGGATGTGAGCAGCTGCAGCATCTCCTACCTCCACTCAGAAGCTTTCAAAGGCTTAGTAAACTTACACACACTGCTCCTGGGAAACAACAATCTCCGGGAGCTGGATATCTCTCTCTTCCTGCCCCTTGAGGCTCTTTTCCACCTGGACCTGCAGAACAATGCACTGATCTCTATGGACACTTCAGTCCTGCAGCATATGGAGGCAGTCCCGCAGGTCCGTCTTGAAGGAAACCCCTGGGTCTGTGACTGCATCACGTATCCTTTGCAGCAGTGGCTCCGGCATAGAAAAGGTGAGAGAACAGGGATGGGGAACAGGCATCAGGGAAATTTCAGTTAGGAGGAATCCTAGATGTAGGGTCATGCTTGTTCCTTTTGTTTCAACCCCTTTTCCGGCTCTCAGGCTAGTCTCAAGGGACTTCTCATGTCCCTCTTGAGAGACGGCAAATTGAAGCGCTGTGTGTCTCAGCTCTTTGCTTGCAGTTACACACAGTAGCAGTGTGCTAGGAATGACAGAAGTAACCCTGTGAGAGTGCAGTTCATACCAGCATCCATGAGTTTGGCAGTTTCCAGTAAAAAGCTGCCTAATCACAGTCACACAGACAGTTCTGCTTGTTGCTGATAGTTCCTTGGTCAGGGATTTGTTGTTGTTGTGCATTAGAGTGTGTTGAGGACTGGCTAGGTGGGAGGGCAGCCCCAGGAGCACTCTGCTCCGCTTCCTCTCACACCAGGAGCCAGTAGTGAGCACTTTCTCTGAACCGGGGAGGGAAAGGATGCAGACCCCCTTGTCCCACCTTAAGCCGTGTATCTCCCAGCTGTGCAGGTCACCTGTGCATCGCCCCCAGAGCTGTCGGGGCAGGACATCACAGCTCTGGATTTCCAAGACCTGGGCTGCAAGAAAAAGCAACGGTTTCCTCGGGCTGACAACATGACCCTGCCACTGATGACAGTGACCCAGAACAACAGTAAGTTGCACAACTACAGAGGCTGCAGAAGGGGCTAGTGCCCTTCTTCACTTGGTCCCTGCCACAGACATGGCCCTGCTGCAGGCATAACATGGAGCACTGGGTTGGTGGGGAGGGTGATGAGGATGACTGTTACCTGGACTGTTGGTCAGACACTGTGCAGGTCAGCAGAGGATTTAGCAGGAGCTATAGGGGCAACCAGACACACACTCTGTAGTGATGGGCACCACTATGAGCCACACGGCAGTTTTCCCAGCAGTGTTCACACATCCTCTCCAGTTCAGTTATGTGGTGCAAGCTCTTGGTAAAGAGCATTTACATTGCTCTTAACGAAAGAAATCCAGGGTTTGCTGCATAAGGCAGGGTGCACATGGCAAGCTGCTGAGAAGAACTTGTTATGCTGCAGACTTGCATGCTGACTAGCCTAGAAGTAACCAGTTTATGGAGCCATATTGGACTAAAACAACAGCAGCTACAATACTTCTGAAAAGCTGCTCTTAAAAAGCATTTATTCTCCCAATAAAACTTTGCAACAAGCGGGCAGAAGCCTTTGCATAGAGGCACAGTGGTAGGTCCACCGAGTGCACTTAGGGGGCTGTTTTCCCAATAACCCGGTGGCAAGGCACATGATGCTCTCACATGCAGTGCCCTGACACGTGATGTCCTGACATGCTTTTCCTGTGCTGCAGCCACCGCACCTGCAGGGAAGGGGGGAAGGAGCTGGCCGTACCTGGTGGGCTTCCTGGTGGCTGCTATCACCATCTCCCTCCTGGTCGCAGTGGCTGCCAAGTGCAAGCTCTTCCACAAGAACTTTGCTAGTTACCGTCACCGGCCGCTGCCCGACACCAGCTCGATTGGAGGCAGCCACATGGAGGAGAGCACCAGCTGGGACAGGGACACCTCCGTCCGGGGGCTCAGTGAGAGCCTCCCCATGCCTAACGCAGCTGGCCTGCATGCTGAGGACGACGATGGCTTCATTGAGGACAACTACATTCAGCCAAGTGAGCAGCTGCAAGACGAAGAAGAAAGGGGGTCACACATCTCCATCTGAGGCCATAGGCCAACCACCTCCACTGCAGGGACTCCAGCCCCTGACCTGTCCCCTTCCACCCCCCAAATCTCCATCTCCTTTCTCCCTTTTTGACCTTTCCTTGGATGCTGGCCCCATGGCCTAAGTTGGTGGCAGGAAGAAAGTTGTGGAGAGGAGCAATGAAAAGGGATCAGCTGGAAACAGGGAGAGAAGCCCAAGGTGCCTGGCTCTTTGGTGACAGGGCCAGCAAGGACTGCCAGGCCTCGTCAGCCTCCCAGTGTGACTCCAGCAGAGCTGTCCTGCTCCTCTCCCAGCCTTGCTCCAATGCTGCAGATGAATGAGGGTGCTGATGGCAGCGCAGGTGCCCTGGTGGGGTCTGCCCCGGCACTCCCTGTGGCTTTTGGGCACTGACCTCACTGCTCTGTGTTTGCTGAGCATGGCCCTGGTCTGTGCCCCACTCTGTTTTCACTCTGCCATCACTCTATTGTCACTCTGGGGTGTGATTAAAGTGTGATTTAGGTAATCTCTTCTGCTTGCCATGGTTTGTTGGGGCCCAGGCCCTTCCAGCAGCGGTGCCAAGATGACCCTCCTGAGCCCCACAGGCTCAGGCATGTGGGGCAGCCTGCAAGGGCCTCCACACATGGAGGGTGGCCCAAGGCCAGCGCCCGTGGGGGCTTTGCCAGGTCTCCCAGCAGATGAGAGATGTTTATCTTGTGTTTCCTCTCCTGTGACAGCGACACTGTGTTATCACATTGTTAATCTCTGATTAGATGTTTGGAGCATCACTGTTGGTTATATTTGCATTTGATAAAACCTCCCCAATGCACAGGATGAAAGTTTAGGGTTGTAGCAGATAGCATTGCTAAATCCTTAATTATTTGACTAGAATTGGTGGTAGTCCATCTTCTTTGCACACTCCATACCTGGTTCTGCAGATTTTGTGTAATTTCTCCTTCACTTGATCATTTGGATGGGACCTGAGCAGATCAATGTGTCTGAGCATATGGGATCTGATTATCTTTTTTTGTCTTTTGCTGCTTGAGAGACCCCACTTCTTCATATTTGGGAGTGAAGCAAAGACGTCTGGATTTGTCAGGTCTTGCGCCTTGCTGTGCTTGGGTACTTGGATGATCAAAATAGGTGCCTCTAGAGAGAGGGTGTCCAAGCTCTGCTGAGCATCACTGAAGAGCCACAATCTGCTGGGCTGTCTGCAAAGGGAGGAATGTGTTGTGGGAGCGCAGAGTCCCCTCTCACAGACCCCATTTGTCTCCTTCTGTTCCTATATAAGCCTGTCATCATCTTGTTGGTGTGCGGGTGCCTCCTCGTAGTGGAGGCTGTTGCAGAGCTGTCGGGTGAGCTCAGAAGAGAGCCTGAATGCTTCTCTGGGGTTTGTACCAACATGTGACCCTGTGCCACGTGCTCTGGATGTCCCTGCTTGAGCAGGGGCATTGGACTAGATGATCTCTAGAAGTCTCTCCCAACCTCAACCATTCTGTGATTCTGTGATCTCGGTGCTTGTGGTGGCAGCTGAAGAACCCTGTACCAGCAGGTGTGTCCAGTTGGAAAACCAGCTTTTTCATCAACAACCTCCTGGAGTTGTTCTGGATGAAACTTAATCCAGATCTGCTTATATATTTAGTCTAGCTGGCAATTCTTTTCACAGCTGTCTCTCGCTGCTTACACTGCAAAGGTTTCTCGCGCTAGTTCCTTCCCCTCAGAGCTGTGGAGGAAGGAGGAAGGAGGAACTTTAGGCCTGCGGAGGCAGTGCTGGTGCGACAGGCCGCAGGAGCTGAGCTGCCAAGCGCCCTTACGCTGCAAAGGTTTCTTGCGCTAGTTGCTTCCCCTCAGAGCTCTGGAGGAAGGAGGAACTTTAGGCCTGCAGAGGCAGTGCTGGTGCGATAGGCCGCAGGAGCTGAGCTGCCAAGCGCACCAGCAGGAGGCACCCTGCATCTGCAGCCTCCCTTTCCTCGGCCGAGGGGTTTGAAGACGACACACGTTCACGCTTGGAGGAAGGCTCCTGGTCCAGCACTAATGAGAAACCTCCTGCAAGAGGGGATGCAGCCTGTGTGCATCTCTGGATCACACGCCATTCCCATATGAGGAAGATCCATCTCCATCTTCCAAGAAGTGAGTAAGAATTTCTTTCCTGTGAGGGTGACGGAGCCCTGGAACAGGCTGCCCAGAGAGGTTGTGGAGTCTCCTTCTCTGGAGATCTTCAAAACCCACCTGGATGCCACCCCGTGCCATGTGCTCTCGCTGTCCCTGCTGGAACAGGGGGGCTGGACTAGATGATCTCTAGAGGTCCCTTCCAGCCTCAGCCATTCTGTGATAATGTGATTCCTGGGCAAACTCTGAGATAAAGCAGTGCAGTGATGACGGGCTTTTCCGGCAGCAATCCCTCTGCTGACTCTGAATTTTTCAATATTTTTCACCCCGTGGAAACACTGCAGCACGTTCTTTACACTTCTGTCTTGTTGTGGATGGCTACCCAGGCAGCAGCCAAGGGGCTTTGATTCCCCTTCTGCTTCCTACATCTGTTGCTCCCAGTTGGGAGGGGTTGCTCCCTTGGGCTGCCCGCGTGGCTCTTCAGGTTGATACAAAGGCAGATTGAAGCAGGAGATGAGGAGAGGCGAGGCTCTTTCTCACTTGTTTTTGTTGCTCTCAGCCCTCCAAGGAATTAATTGTTTCAGGCAGCAAGAAGTTGGCTGTTGTCATCAAGAAGCCTGGTCTGATCCTTTGTGTACCAGCATCACATTCATTCCTCACACAGTCATTCAGTGTTTGCATCGATGCCTCCAGCAACATCTGTGTGGTTGATCAGTTCAAGGTTCTCATCAGATGGCAATACAGGGAAAGCGATGCTGAGGAATCAAAGGAAGCAGAGAAGACCCCATGTCCTTGCTGCGGGTAACAGGAGTGTCCTCTCCCTGTGTGGGAAGGTTGTTCTGTCGACAGTGATCACTTCTGGCTCCATGTGGGGAAGTAGGGCCGAGTGCCCACATGGACAAATTCTGCAGCCATTCTGCATTCCCCAGCCTTTGTGTCTAATGAGGCAGAGTAACCCCTTTCCTGGCCTCTGTCGTCACCCTCAGATGTATTAAAGCCCCTAGCCCACATAGTCACAGACTACAGAACTAAAGCCTTTGGGCTTTATAGATTTAAGTCAGACAAAATTTAGGAAAACTGGGGGTGAAAATGAGGTCTAGATCACCAGGCTCCTTCCCCCATTCCAGGTAAGTTGTTCATTATGGAGCTGATGGGTAGTAGGTGCCTCTCAGCTGCGTTTAACTAGGCTGCAGTCCTGTCTCCAGTAGGGCAGCATGATACCATAAGGGAGTGCAGTAACTGCTAGAGATAAAGGGTTCACTGCTCTGTCCCATGACCACGAGGCAGTAAAACTGGAGGAATCTCCTCAGGGGAAAGATGAGAGAGGAAAGACCTCCCTCAGAGGAAGTCCTCAGAGGGGCAGCGCTTCCGCCCTGCCTGCAGATCCTGCCTGGGGCCAGAGGCAGGGGATACTTTGGGTTTGTTCAGGTAAGGACTGTCCAAGCCTAATGCTTCAGCAGCTACCTGCTTTCGTAGTCTTAAGTTTCTAAGACTTATTATTTCACTTTAAGAGACCACAGGTGTCTTCCAGCTCCTTGCTAAAGGAGCTGAACATGACCTAGCAATGAAATTTGAATACTGCATGAAAGAAGCAGCTTCTCAGGGTGTAAGTGAACGCACATGCATATGCATCTCAGGCCAAAGTAGCATAGTGCTTTGGTGTTAACAGGCAACATGGACATTTACTGGGAATTACTCATTTAATTTCTTCCCCATTGTTAACACACTTACAGGTACTTTTTTGCATGCACTTTCAAGGACCAAATAACACAATGGCACACCCAGGAGTCTGGTAAATGCAAATCTGTTATTGTATGATCACACAGTCCTTGTGCATTGCTCCAAGGTTTCTGTGTACATTTTGCCAGCATTTCCTGCTGTCCTTCCTTCACCTGTCAGACTTGCCAGAAGGCACTTACCTTTCCCATGGCTTGGCCTGTGCAGCACAGAGCTCCCTGCAAAGCTAAGTCAAGTTCCTGGAGTGCTCTGCTCCCAGCGTCAGGCAGGCAGGCGCTTTGGAGTGAAGTGGTCTTGTCTCAAGGAGGTGATTGCAGCCTCACCTTAGTATCTGTGTCTCTCACTATGAAGCTGTACTATACATTATAATTTTTGCATTCCTGTCATCTCTGTGGTCAGATAAGCAGCGCGTGAGACACAGGCAGCTCCAAGTTGATTCTCTTGAGGCAGGACCAGCCATGTACACACGGGTCATGCTGGAGCTACATGTGCTAAGCATCTGCAGCCTCCTTCCTTAGCGAGTGATGGTCCAGCTCTCTGCTGGAAAGGTTTCCTTGGGAACAGCCTATTCAACAGCAAATAATACATGTAGGAGAGCATGGACCAAAGGGGACTATTAATCATGTGTATGGTGTGCAATACAGACCACATGTCTTGCCCAGGAACTTAAAGCATCTTCCAGATAGGGAACTGGATGTCTGAAACCGTGAGGAGACTGAACACCTGTTGGTTTGTTCTAGTGGTCAGTCAGTTTTCTCTCTTGAAAAACATATTTCTAAATTGATTTTTTTCCTGACAGTTTTGCAGTCACTGCCTCATATTTTGCCTTCTGGGCTCATCTTAAGAGCCCTTTACTCCCTCTGCCACTCACTGTGAAAATATATGCTGTAAAAATATATGTTGTAAATTTGGAAAACTTACATCTTTTTGGCAAGGTGCAATGAGAGATGTAAATCTGAAGACTGGAAAAATGCATTTCTGTTATCTTGCAGAGATGATTTTCTGCGCTTTTCAATATGATTTTTATAATACAAATGCATGTGCTAGATGCAGTATTTTAGTTTTGGTCTCATTTATGTTTTAAAAAAGATTAAAAACACAACTCCTTCCCCGATTTTTTACCTCAGGATCTCATTTACTCTCTTCCCTCAGTATCTAACGGTGAGCTCCTGGGCTACTTGGGCACTATTTATCAGCCCCTCAGTTTATTATTTAGCTGAGCAGAAGTGGTTATCTTTCCCATGACAACCCCTCTCCACCACATCTAGGCAACTTCAGTGCCAACAGCTGGGTGTCCTGCAGGATTAGGGACATTAGAGGGCTGGACCAGAAGAGGAGCCTTCTCAGCGCGACGTGCGGAAGGGCCACCCCAGGCAGCTGCCGGGAGGGCCGCAGTCCACGCTGGGGCTGCGAGCAGCAGCAGTCAGGCATGTGGGCAGACTGGTTGCAGGCTGGCCGGGTCACTCAGGGCCAAGCAGCTTCTATGTAAACAAATGAGCTGCCACCGTCCCCTTCGAGCTGCCGCCGTCCCCTTGGAGCTGCCGCCGTTCCCTTCGGGGGCTCCCTGCTGAGGCACAGGAGCAGCTCGGGCTCCCAAACCGGAGATGCGCGCGCGTGCGGCGGTGGGGATCGTGCACAAGGAAACAGGCCCGTGCGTTTGAGGAGCGGTGGAGGCGCTGCTGTGGGAGCCCACGAGCTGGAGCTGCAGCCCAGGGTGGCTGCTGGGCTGCCGAGGTTTCTGCCGGAGCTTGGCCTGAGCAGAGCTCAGCTCTGCGCAGCCCGGCAAACTACCCACACTGAAGTACGAGGCTTCGACACCGCCAGCTTCTGCAACACTTTATTTTTCCATGTACAACACAGGAAACAAGGGAAAGGAACAAAACAGTAACGCTGCTGCAGGAGGTGAGTCAGAGACCGGCGCGGGACAGGCTGAACGCTTGGGCAGCCACATGCCGAAACCTCCATCTTCAGAAACAGCCTGTTTTTATCCATTATTTCCTTGGGTTCCTAACATGGTCCTGAGTCATCCTCTTCCGGCAAAATTCACATGCACCTGGGCACATTTTGAAGGGTCTATGGAGGGGCAGATTCACATTGACAGGCAGGCAGCACGGAGCTGCAGGCCGGGCACAGACACGTGTGTTCACAGAAACACACAGATGTTGGTGGCACAAAACTGCTGCTCAGCTCCGGGCTGCCGCTCCGTGCGTAAGCTCTGGAC
>NW_010582234.1:301762-324199 GCF_000705375.1 Tinamus guttatus
CTGAGATAACAGCAGAGCAGGGCAGTGCTGTGCTTGTAAGGCTCCCATTCCCGAAGCCTGTCCAGGCAGCGCAGGGTTCCTGCCACGCTGTTAGCCTGAGGTAAAGCAAGTGGCAGTCACGTCTGGACGGAACATAAGGCACACTGCAAATCTCGCCTTGCTCTGGGGAAAACTAGTGGGGCCAGGAGGCACAAGCCTTGCTGCTGAGTGGAATCCGTCAAGCCTCACGCAGGGGGTCCTGCCAGCTCTGGTGCAGCTCCCATGGCCCCGGGTCAGATCAGGTTGGCCATGCTGGAGGTGGGAGGAAGTCGCCTGTTAGCAGCCAGGCGGCCAGAGATGGTGAAGACACTTATTTCGCCTGTCTCCAAGCCTCGAGGAGCAGCTCGGCAGCAGGAGGTGCAGAGCACATAGAGCAGCAGGGAGAGGAGGATGGTGCTGCCAGCAGCCAAGAGGATAATCCCGCTGGTGAACATGCTGCCCAGCGGCCGCACGGAGCTGGGCTGCGTGCTCGTGGTGGCGAGGACGGTGAGCACGATGCCACAGATGAGCAGCACCAGGGCGCTGAGCAGCAGCACCAGGCAGTCCGAGAAGCCCCCGCTCTTCAGGAGCTCAATCTGATCCCGGCTGCGGATGCAGTTCATGTCCTGGATCGCAGAGCTGAGCAGCTGCTTCAGCAGCACCAGCAGGGCCAGGAGGCAGAGCGTGGTGCCCACGGCCAGACGCCACTCTCCAGATCGGCTGCTGGTGCTGTACAGCAGAATGATGCCCCCAATCCCACAGGCCAAGATCAGCACCACTGCCACCCCATAGCACAGGATGGACTTCTTGGGGTCCTGGAACCACCAGAGCTCCACGTGCTCCTCCAGGATGTTCCTCTGGATGTGGTCGGCATCTGCAGGGGTGCGGGGAGTGCTCAGCTCTGCCAGCTCCGGCATGGTGAGTGGCTGGGTGGTGAGGGCTCGTCGGGACAGTCACGGAGGTGAAACTAGACCTTTACAGCGAAGGGGAGGGTCAAAGCAGTGGCAGTTGTGAAGGCGGCAGCGTTTCTCAAGCGGGGACGCCTCTGTCTCATCCTTTGGTGCCCAGTGGAGCTCCCT
Organism: Tinamus guttatus; assembly: GCF_000705375.1. Next base: position 302,860 of record NW_010582234.1, read on the forward strand.
TCTGTGGTGGCAGTGCCACCTGGAGAGCTACGGTCTGTGTGCTGGGGCTGAGCCCTGCCTCCAAGCAGAGATGCGGGACATGCTGGAGCATCCCCAGGGCAGCGCCGTCGGGGAATGACCAGGGCCCAGGCCTTCCTTTCCTGAGTGTTTCATCTGAAAGAGGCAAGAAGAGAAAAAGAGATTATTAAACAGAGACCCTGATCCTCTGTGCCAAGAAATCCCCTGCCAAGGCCCTGAGCCTCAGGGCCGGCACACAGACCCCAGCCTCCCTCACAGGCCCCCAGGCCTCCTCCTGTCCTCCCGGGAGGGCTCCACGCACTACGGCAGGGACCTCAGCCAGCCCCAGCAAAACCCCTCCGCGACGGCCTTGCCTGGCGGCGTGGCTGCCTCCCAGCACCCTGCGCAGAGCTGCAGGCTCACGGCTGCCTGCAGGGCTCTCCTGCAGCTGGTGCTGGCAGCAGGGCGCGGATGGAGCAGGGGCTGGTGGCCCCTGGGATAAAGCCCCATTCACGGCTCTGACTTCACATGCTCCCTCATCAGCATCAGCCTCTTGTCACCAACTGGCTCTGCTGCCTAGAAGGGCAGGGGGAAGGTGGGGGTCAGGACTGGAGCTTAACCCTTCATGTCCAGTAGCTGGAACAGCAAGTGCTGCCCTTGCTGCTTGGCCTTGGCCCCAGGGCAGCTCCTCAGCCTTGCCCCTATCCCTGCAATCCCCATCCCAAGCCTCCTGCAGAAACATGATGGTTATTCCTCTCAGCACTTTCCTGGAAAGAGCCCCACAGACAGCTGGGACTTGCACTCCCTGGTTTTGCTCTCCTCTCTGCACCTTCCCCATCAGGAGGGCAGCAGAGGGAAGTCACCAGTGGCTGCAGGGATGAGGCTGGTGCCATCCAGCACAGGGCCTTTCCTCAGCCCAGCTCCCCAGGGCTCACCACCTCCTCTGCAAGCACAACCAAATCCTCGCTTGATTCCTGGCCCTTCTTATGGCTTGTCTGGGCAAAGCCTTACACCCAGTGTAGAAAACACTTGTATTTTCTTCACATAACCCATATGCCCATAGCATATGAGTGCTCTGGCTAATCAGAAGCACCAGAATGCTCCCTCCAGGCCAGTTGGACTCCCCAGAGCAAGGAGCTGGTGGGGAGGACAGCACTGGAATATCTGGCAACACCGAGGCATGGCTGAGCCCTGAAGACATGGACAAACCTCAGGGACCCCAGAACTGGGTTCCCTGGCCACCTTGCAGACACATAGTGTGCACCTTCACTGTTTCTTCTGTCTGTCAGAGACACGCACACAAATTGCCCGACGTCTCAGAGATCTCAGAGCCAGGGCCAGGCACTGGTGGAGACCTTGGTGTCTGTCCAAGCTGTGTCAGAGCCCCCAAGTGGAAGGACGGCTGCACAGTACCCTGCCTGCTAAAAAAGACTCTCCATCAGCCTGTGCCAAACACGCTGCATTTGTCTTTATGCTGTACTCAGTTCAGTGTTGGGACCTAGCCCTTATTTGGGCGCTCAGTAACAGCAGGCAGTGGCTTTTGCACATGGCAATCCCTACTTGCCGGGAGTCTTTTCTAACACAGCTCCCTTCACTGTTCGCAAACACCATGTTTGCCTGTATGCCTGTACCTTGCTACCTGCTACAGACAGTGTTGGGACCTAGCCCTTATTTTGGGGCTCAGTAACAGCAGGCAGTGGCAACCCCCACTCGCCAGGAGTCTTTCTAACACAGCTCCCTTATTTCAGACACTGTTCGCAAACACCATTCCCTTATGCCTGTACCTTGCTACCTGCTACAGGAAATAGAGATCTGTCCTGATACACAGACCAGAGCCTGGAGAGGCTGCTACAGATGGCTCCAAAGCATGGGCTGAGGGTAAAATCATCTCCTTGGCATCTTCAACAGGGATGCCTAGAAATCCCCCTTCATCAGGGATGAGCCACCATGAGCGTGGGGGACAATGGGACAGGGGCTCCTGAACCAGACACAGCCTGACAGTGTCAGGCCCAGCTCCTCCTGAGTCACTCTCCGGCTGTGCTGGAGCATGAGGTCACTTTGGACGTGGCTCAGGGCGCGCTGCCAGCTGAGCTCACGTGGCCGGGAAGTCTCTCGCCACTGCTCATTTGCAGGCCTGGGCCCTGATGCACTGCGTGAGTTGTGCCCTGTGTTATTTCCCTGCACAACTGGTGGTGGTTGGTTTGTCTTGGCAGGGACTGGAGTGAAACACAGAAATCCGTGCTCCAAACGGCACACTCGTTTGGATGCTTTTGGGAGATTTGCAACTCCTAGATGATCCCAGAAGAGCAGAAAGCATTAAATGGTGGAAAAGAGCAGCAACTAAGCATGCTGATTCTGTGCCTTCAGGGTCCAGTTCACTTTTGCAGGAGACAGGAAAGCCACCTCCTCCCGTCTGCAAAGCGCCCTGTGCCTGGGACACAGGCAGCCAAAAAGGTGATGGTTTCAAGGGGTTCTTTCAAAGTAGAGGGGTGAGAAAGTATTGAGCCTGGGGTCATTTTCGCAGCATGTACCCCACAGCTCAGCCTGGCCTGTGTTAAGCACTGCTTCCTCCTCACCTTTCCTTCTGCACACACAGGTCTGCCTTATCTCCTCTTTGACAAAGGGGTGAGTCTAGTAGATAGCAGGTTTGTTGATAAGATTTTTGCCCTAATAAAACATAAATCAGAAGTGCAAAGTTTGTGGCCTTCTGTTACTTGACCAAAGTTGCACATAAAATCAAGTTGTGCTTCACATAGTAAACAAAACCAACACAACAGTAGAATCCACAAGGGAAAACACGACCAAAAGTCAACCTATAGCATTGCATTCTCAGGCTTTTAAAATTTTAATCACTTCAATTTTTATTTGCCCAGAATAAGGTCAGAAGTAAGATAAAACTGTTAGCATGCCTCACTGCAAAACAAAATAAAGTAATGACCTCTACAGGCACATGTTTCCTTATAGTTTATTAACCTTTATTAAATGAATGTTTTAGAGCAACAAAGATTTCCATTGATGCATGCCTTATGTTTTCTTGAATCTGTTTGAAAAAGTTCTGAGAATATAAGCTTTTGCCCTATAAACAGCCACATTTACTGGGGCTTCTTTAGACTGTGAGGGTTTGTGTCATTAGTTGCAGTATTTTTACTTCTCTCCTTTCACTGCCAATCTCCTGAGGGAAAAAAAAATGGTTGTCCTGATATTTTAAATCAAAGCAGCCCTATCTTGGGGTGTCATCCACAACTCTTTGGAGAAGGGATTAAAGTAGACCTCGTAATAACACAGACCCTCTGTGAGTTTAAGCCAGCTAACCCATCAGATTAGCCAGTCTGGCAATCTGTGTATGGCAGGACATTGAATTCTGCCATTTACCTGGTACTAAACCCTGTACCTTCAATGCTGCCGTCCTTGTATGCAAGATAAAAAGGAGGAGAGGACCAGCCCACTGACACAGAGATTTCTAACCGAAGATCACATCTGAGAAAAAAATTTACAGGTTGTTTTCTTCCACACTAGTGTCTGACAGGTGGGGAGGAAAAACAGTAAAGCACTGGAAACTCAGGAAAACCAAAATGAGAGTGTCTTTCCTTTCCTTTTATTTTCTTTTTTCCCACTCTAGCAAACATTAATTGAGCACTGGGAGTCATGAACTGTTTTCCGGCCATTGCTGGCAGCAGGTGCGAGAAACACACTCCGTCCAACTGCCTGGAAACAGGTATATGCACTTATTTATTTATATTCTTTTCATGGCCTGTTTTTGTCTGGTATCTGGCAGATGGGCACGGAGTGTACATTAATTAACACTTTCTTTTCAGCCAGATACAACTCAGCATTGAAATATTCCTCACTTCCCTCCTCAGCCCCAGCCCTGACACTTACGAGACATTGTTTACCTACAGCATTCAGGACAGAATGGTGGGACAGGCTCCTGCAGTGCTGCCAGCCTTCAGAACCATGTAATGCAGTTATGTGGAGTATGTGAGCATTGTGAAGCCTGGGGAAGACCGGCAAGATTTGCTAGAAAATAAACAAACAAAAACATCATTGTCATTAAATTCAATGGAGCCTCACAATGTCCAACAGATACAAGTCATCTTCTTCCCCTCTTTCCCCAGGACTGACCATGATCTCTTTGCGGTGGACTTGTCACCCCTCTGCGCTTCCCGTTACCACTTACCCAGCCCCACAACTCTATATTCCAGAATAGACATAAATATTTTCCCATCCTTCCGTGAACTTTTTCTAACTCTCCAGGAGGCACAGAGACTTACACTCATCTGTGCTGTTTTATATCTGAATAACTGCCAAAACACAAAGCAGAAGCTCTGAATGTCATGGTGCTCAAAGCCCTTCAGCGCCCTTGGGGCCACGGACACTCCTGTTTTGGGACACATATGACTGACAGCCTAGAGGTGGGCAGGGCCCAAATCTTCTCCTAGGAATTCAGGAGCAGAGGAAAGAGGAATCTGCCAGGAATGAGAGTATCAGAGCCCTTCAGTGGCATCTATCTGTCTCTCCCAAAGACCTGAGAAGATTCATGCTCTCCTTCAGCTGCTACATCAGTTACCAGCTCCCATCACTTGTCCTTTCTGGGGCAAAGACCAGGCAAACCTATGCTGTCTAACATGTACCTTTGAGAGAAGTCCATACTCTCTGCCCTACGAAAGGGATGGTGCTTTCCCATGAGTGAGTATCCCTCCTGCCACCAGATAACACTCTGCAAGCCTCGGGAAGCCCTGGATGATGGCAGTATCTTCCCTTCCTTTCACCAAGCCTAGGGGGTCTGCGGATAGGAGAGGTGGATGGTTTGTTGCAAAAGGGTCCGTGTACAGATGCTTTGTATAGAAATCTAGATGGCTTTGGCATGTTCCATTATGAAGGGTCCTGATCACCATCCTTTGCGCTCAGCACCCTAACACTGAAAAGCCTGCCCCAATGCCCATGCTCAGGAAGGCCTGTGAATCCTGCAAGAACATGAAACACCCAAGTCTTACACGATGACAGGAGAGGCAAAGGCACGAAGAAGAGATGAGGAGGCAAAGTCAGGACTTTTTAAGAAACTCTTCTGAAGCAGCCAACTAACCTGTCTGGGGTACTGATGAAATATGTCCCTTCCCTCCCCTACACAGGTCCTAGAGCAGAGCCCTTCCTTGAGGGAAGATGTTCACTCACCTGCAGCTGACACGTTGCCCACACGCGATAAAGCCCAGCGCTGTTCCCAACACAGGCTCCTGGCCAGCAGCAAGGTCTGTTTTTCCAGACTTTCCTTCCACTGGATCAAGCTAATAAAGGATCTCAGGGGGAGAACCTAGTCTCTACCCTTCCTCCGGCATCCACCTGCCACGGAATAGGTGTTCCTGCCGGCGTCCCTTCCTGGTCCATCCTGGGCGGGCTGTGGGCGCCGATAGGCTGCGCGGTCGCTCGCTTGGGCAGGTGCATTCCCCAGCAGGGTGGCGTCACGGCTCGGCAAGCCTGCTGCCGGCCTTGGAGAGGCTCCAGAGCCGTTTGGGCCCTGCCCCGCCCTCCCTGAGCAGGATCTCTCCGCACGCCCATCCTGGAAGGTGCCTCATTTCCTCCCGGGCACAAGCGAGGAGGTGGCAGATTCCAGGAGAAGCTCCAAGGCAGCAGGTGAGAGGAAGTTTGCAGCCAAGTTGGCAGTGTTAGGGGAGACTCAACGTTATACGCGAGCGTTGGGTGTTACATGGTGTTGAACAAGGTAACTCCTGCACTGTTGGCCAGGCGAGGAGCATGTGCCCACATCAGATGTGATCTCCGAGCAGCACGGGGTCACGCAGGCAGGTAAGTGAGGCGAGGTGACCCTGAGCCGCCTCCCTTGGCCAGGCAGCCCGTGTCCCAGTCCTGGGACAGAGCAGCAGCAGAGGCCACCACGCTGCAGAGGGCCTCCATTTTGGTCATCGAGGGGGAAGAAAAGGTTGGAGGATTTAAGAGGGATTAGGGAGATAGAAACGAGCTCATTTTAGAGCAGGGCAAAAGGGATAGCACCAGGAAGGCTGATGCCAGGGGTGAGGGGACTTGGGCACCCTGGACTGAATGCACGTTGTCTGCCTCCCCGATCCACTCTTTGCAGCTGGGCTATGATGGGGGGTAACAACTCTATATTTGAGTAGCGGGAACCCTCTTGGGAGATGTATAGAAAGGAAAACTGGGTTGAACAACATCTCTAGCCTAAATAAGAGGAAGGGAGTCTCTGTTATAAAGTCATGTCCTAGTTTTTTAGCCGCTCATGAAAAGTGAAGCTTAGGATACTAATTAGTGTGACAGTTTCAGGAATTTGTCAGTGCAAAACCTGACAGATCTTATGAAACTAGTGTCATGTAATCTATCCTGTGCTTGGTGTCCTCGACCTAAAACAGCAAAAGGGATGTGGAGGGTTTCCCTGTGTAAACACTCTTGAACAATGAGTGTACCCTTACCAGCAAAGATCATCCTTTTGTTGGCCAAGCTAAAAAACATCATTCAACAGGAAACTTTCCTCAGCTTTAAAGAGGGCCATACATTTGCTTTAAAAAGTGCCTTGTAAGCTTTACAAAATGTGAGGTGTTGATGAGCTCCTTTAGAGTGGCAGTAAGAGGAGAAACACGCAATGCAGACTAAGGGAGGATGAAGGCAGGAGGTGTCTTTGCATCCTGAGAGAACTTTAAACCGTGCCAAAGCATGAGGGGGCAAGCAGGGAACAGCACACAAGTGCAATGTTTTTCACCCTACACTTAACCTATTTAATCTGTACAAAGGCCAGAACTCTTCTGAATATGCTTTAGCTGAACAGCGGCTCTTTGAAATACAATTCAAGAACAGGCACCAGAATGTCTGCATCCTAAGAGCAGCCAGGGAGGCCAAGTGTTTGGACTCTGCAAAAGCTTTATTATATACGGCTCAGGATTCAGAGCAGCGTGTTCAGCAAGCAGGGCTCAACAGGGCTTCTTACCTAGTGTTGGAGCAGACCTGGCTGAACTATTTTGAGGCTGGACAGCATCTGTTCACCGGTAACATTTTCCCCATGGTAAGTTCACTGAGCTTAAACATAAAAGGCAGATATTCTCAGTAAGGGTGAGTAACAAAGTGCCATGAAATAAAGTGAGATGATGACGACTACTTCTAATTGAGGAATATAAATTTTAGCTGCTCTTGTACCTTTTCAAAACAAGGGCATCTCTTGATATATTATAGCAAGTAATTTGCTGATACTTATAGAGATAAAAAGATTCAATAGATTTCAGAGACCATCAGCATGCAAAATCACAATCCAGTTAAAAATTAATTCTGAAAAAAAACTTCTGCAGCATATGCATGGGAGATTGACCTTTTTTTCCCCCCAGTATAGAAGTGGTTAGTACATTTATTTTGCTTCCAGTGGGTCTCTGACAAAATTCACTTATAAGATTCTGCTCTCCCTGACTTTTAACCTTCTCAATATTCCGTTGCCTCTCTACATCCAAGATCATGGTCAAAATCCTCTGGGATCCTACCAGTTGTCTATCTAGGCTTCATCCAGAAGGCTCTGTATTATGTTTAAAATTATATCTTTCTAACGAGGGTGACACAGGGGCATACTTTTAAACATATTAATCACCACTCAGAAATCATTCTTCACTTGCATAAGCTTCTTCCTCTTATTAGGACAGGGTTCTTCTTTTTCAGAAAGATTGATTCCATTTGTCTAAATCACATCTATTAAGATGTGGCTTCTACCATTTAGTTTGCTCTGACAAAGTGAGGGGAAAATTATACCACATGAGAGTCTAGCAAATTAAAATGGGTGTGTTCTGAAAATTTAAGAGGGAACTAGTTTCTAAAATATTTGATAATTGCATTAATTACATCCTCTTTCTGCACAGGAAGCATCAAGATGATTATATGGGAAGCTGGGGGAGGAAGAAAGAATGTTAAGCTTTCCTATTAAGAGATCAATTCCATTTTTACTTCTTCCTTTTGTTCCTGTCAAACTTGAGCTTCATTCAGGTTAGGGCTGCAAAATAAAAAAGAGACTTCACTCACGTTCATGGACAAAACATTCAGCTTAAATCTCCTAGGCCATAGAAGCTTGTGGAATCACCTGCTTTGCCTGGCATTAAGCTGGAAAGGAGTCTGGTATCTCTAATGTTAACATGGATTATGTGTTATCCAGTTTTGACACCATGATCTTCTGTACAGCAATATTAGGAGTATGTAGAATGCACTTGTCACTTCTCAACTGTTCAGAATAGGAAATGGAACAATAATGCACTGACAGTTAAAATACCAGGTAGTTCCCATCTCAATCCATAGCTTTAATTTAGGATGTACAAGTACTATTCTTCAGTGAGACAAGTGTATATCATACACTGACAAGCAGAGATTCAAAAAATTCACTTTTCCCTGCTAAATATTAGGCAGATAATGCCTTTTTATTTCTTTCTTTCTTTTCTTTTTTTTTTTTCTGGAGAATTCCACTGAAGTAATAAACTGGAGGGGTAGCAGATCTAAGTAACAGGTGAGTTACAACTTCGGACATCAGATTTTGGACTGCAGATTTTGAAGTCTGAAATTGGTCTACCTTTTTGTTCGACTGATTATACTAGATGATACAACATGTCTCTAAATATGAAGCAGGGGCTTGAACAAGGGCTCCAGCTCAAGTGGACTTGACCATTTGTTAAAGGCTGCCTTTATAGGCTAATTATTATAGCTGTTTGGAATGACAGTGACATCTCTCTCATATTATGGGCAGTCATGTATGGATAAGCAGTTTCTACACTGATACTGATTTTTGCAGCATGATACAACACCAAATAGGATTTCTAGCAGAAAAGTTTTACAGAGTTGACTAACACTTTTGGATTAGGACATGGTATTTTTTCAGGAGAGAAGTGTGCACCTGTCCTAAGGTGAAGGCACAAAGATCAATCTTGCATTAACATAACTTTATTTGTTTTTTTCTCTTCGCTCCTAGGCAGCAGACATGTTTCAGACCATGCACACTTAAGGGAAAAGTAAATCCACATAGAAAGGGTAAATTCCAGGAAAGAAAGATGGAGAGAAGGCCTTGTGTTTCAGAGTAGTGAGTGCTGCATCAGTGCTTCTACTGGAATAGGGCAAACCTAATCAATCTGATCTTGCCAGGAGAACACAATAATGTAAGGTGTTCCTGAACCAAGTCATTCTGGCTATGTCCTGTGGCTTCCTTCCAGTTTCAGCATAGGAAGCTTTCCATCTGAGAGAGGCTGAACTGCAAAGACCTGCCCCTTCTCTTGGATTTCGTCTCGCAGTCGTTGGATTTCCAGCTGCTGCATTTCTATGATTTTTTCACTTTCTTTCTCTGCATTCAACCGCAGCACAGCTGGGCTGGAGAGCAGTTCACTGGAGGGAGCTAGAAGATATCAGAGAAGAGAGAGCAAAATAACAAAGATTCCAGCTTGCGGAGTTCTTGGGAATGACAAAGGACAGGCATTTTTCAGAACTGAAAGAGTAGAGCTAAAGTAAGATTCTGAAATATTCAGGAGTTTCTACTACTTAAATCACAATACAACAGGTACCACCAGGGAGACAAGCTGGAACTATACAGACAGACTACCAGAACAGTGTTCATAGATAACAAAGAGGGCTTCTGAAATGAAAACTGTTAATATGGAGACATACAAGAAGCATTATTCACCTGTGTCTTGAATTACTTGCTTTTTCTTGGCTAGTCCTAGCGTTGACTGGAGGTCATGTACCTGGGTGCGGGTCACCTTCAGTTCTCGACGCAACTCATTAATCTCCTTAATCAGACTCACATTTTCCTGCAATAACAAGAGGCTCTATAATGAAAAGTGCAGGTACTACCTGGGTTAGCAATATGTATTCTCCTATCCATGGGAAAGGACACTAGACAGCGCAGAATCAGTATCACAGGCAGCAGATATCACATGCTTACTGAGCTCAGGATAGCCACACACACCACGGTATTCAGGAAAGGCTACAGTACAGATTTGATGTAAAACATCAGTGTTCTAATCACACTAGTGATTAGCAAGTACTTGTTTTGCATTTATGACTGCAGCTGTACTTTAAGATATGATCTTCTTTGCCAATTCCACAGTGAAGCTCAGGTCCCTTTCTGAGATGGATTTAATTAATTCAGAATTAACGTGAAGAATTTCCATATCTCCCTCCAGTGTGCAATATTTTGCTTTTCACTTGCCACATGTGTTTTTTCACCTAAGTTATATACTTATCTCCTTGCATTTCTTCAGAGTCCTCTTCATAGGTTTTGACTAACATCACTTTCCAACACCTCTCCCAAATTATTAAGACATATATGGAGCATATAGATCCTTGATATACATACTGCTAATATTTTGTTACAGGAAAAGTTGGCCGTCCTTTCTTTTTTAGTCAGTTTTCAATCTATAAAATATCAACCCTATAATTCCTTAACAGTCTGTTACAGAGTATCTTGCTGAAATACTTGTGAAAGCACAGATGTATGTAATATGGATCTCTCTACCCACTGCATTGACAGATTGAAAGACTTCAACAACAGTATGGACCAATAAGGAAGGATAATAGTGAAGGATAATAAAACTGTTGCCTGAGAATAAGAAACAGGGGTGCCATAGATATTTCTGTTCTGAATTTAAAGGAAGCAAAGTTGTATCTTTGTCTCATACAAAGGCAAAGAGCTACCTGATCATATCAGCAGCAAGTGGGAATCCTAAACACTTGCTACCACACTTGTATCGAGAGTAGCAGTGATTTCACCTGCCTGTGTTTTTTTCAGACATTTAGAACACAGCCTCATTCCAGCCTCTGGAACTTTACCAAATAGAGACATATTTTAAAAGGATAAATGGCCAAAAGGCACGTAGAGACTGCCTCATCTAATACCAATCTCAAGCAACTGCAAACTCAGCAAAACAGCAAGAGATAAGAAAAAAAAAAAAAAGATTGATATTTTCCTATGAAAAAGGTGTATTTTCAAAACTTCATTTTTTGATGAGATGACAATTTGGGGTGGTACACCTAGGTTGTGTGAGATTTCCCTAAGGCACAGTATTTGTTCCTACACAGCACACTGATAAAAGTGTTAGCATCATACGAGAGTCAGTGTAATACGACTGGACAGTTTGGAACAGGTTAGCAGCAAGGCACTGTGCTCATAGCAAGTCTCTGCACAGGGATGCCCTCCGGGATTTCAAGCCAGCAGCAGTAACTCAAGGTGTTTGCATGTGGTAAGATTATAAATACTTAACACTAAGGAAAGTATTCTGGGTGTGCTTGAGTGCCTCAGCTGAAAGTCACCTGTCCACAGAACCAGACAATGACAAAGAGGCAGATTGTGGAATGTGTTAAGGTCTGAACTTGTTGGGCAAGACCTGTTGTTTTGGCAGTGATTGTGTTAGACTCTAGATGTAGGATGAGCTGAAGCCTGCTCTAAAATGAATAAACAATAATCTTTTGTAGACTCTGACTTCGTTAATTGAAGTCTTTAAACATGGATGAAATTTGACAAACTGTGCGTTTATCCCAGAACTTGATCCTGAAAGGCACCCATGAAGAGGGTGACTTCTGAGACTCTCTCAGGAAGACTTTTATTAACAGTGTTCTGGATCGCATACACCACTTTTGTTTAGGTGCACGCCTTTGGTAATGAGTCATAAGTTTACCCTGAGTAAACTGACGCAGCTGAATGCCTGCTATCAAGTCAAGATCTTGCATTAGGTCCATGGCACAGTGCAACATCTCTCCCATGTGAGGCAGCCTGGGCTGTGTAGAATTGCCTTGCTTGCCTTGCTGGATGCCAAAAAGCTGCCTGTTGACAGTGATAATATTTTTCTGCAGAGGCTATCTGCAGAGATGAACCTTTAAATCAGCCCTTGAAGTCTGAGAAAAAGCCTGCACTGAAATAAAATGACCATGCAGTGAGTTAAAATAGATGCATATTATAAAACTTAATGTCAAAGGAGGTGGCAAAGCGGAGATTGTTTCAAAAATAGATTGATCAAATGCACATAGGATGAGGCCATCAGGAAGGACTGCATAACATGTATGGATGCAGCCCAGGAAGTCCCTACAATGCTGACTGCCAGAAACAGGTAGGAGGTTATAGAAAATATCGTGCTATTCATGCTTTTTTTTAATATACTTTATAAGCACTGTTACTTCAAGATTATTAAGTACACCTATTCTAATGCATCCAGGTGATTAAAGAAGCCATTATGAGTATAGAAGATTTGGAAGGAAACTAACAGACGAACAACAAGCAACTTACCAAGTGGTAAGAATAATTAAAATTATCTTCCCAGTTCTAATCAGCTGTTGCAATAGTCACTAATAAAATGCAGCAATGAATAGTCACTCAGAGAGAAATGCATAGCTCTGAAAATGTAATTACAAATGAGAACTAATAGAAATACAGAGCTAGAAGGCCTTCAAGATGTCATGCACCTGTTCAAAAAAAACCCTGACAGAAGTTCATCTAAACTAATTTTAAAAGACCACTGTGAAGGACTGAAAGACCATGATAATTCCTCCTGGCTGTAAAGACTCATTAATCCATGATACTTCAGAGAACTACTTTTTCTTTGAAGAAAGCAGCCTGGTTAGAACCTTTGATATCTTCATCTTCCAGATGTTTTATTAATTCAGTTTTAATCATCATTTCATGTTAGGCTTACTGATCCAAGACATCAAGTATTATCATTGTAAGCACCATCTGTCACCCTATTCCAGCAGGGAAATTTCCAGGTTATTTTTTGAAACCATCTCCTCTTCTGCCAAGTGAAAATTTCTAACCCAGAGAAGTAGCAGAGAAATTAAAACAGGGCTAGGGAAGAAGATTGCTGCTGCCTGCCCCTGAAGGAGGACTATGAAGAAAGCGTGGAAACACAGAGGACTTAAAAGGGGTCAAGGGTATAAAAATCCTGAGGAAGCATAAAAATTAACAGTGAAAACAGGGCTAGTGAGGGGAAAGGGAAATGCTGACCAAGCAGAAGGAGATCATGGTAATAATAGATGGTGGGAGTGTTGTCCTCCCTGGAAATTAGCTGTTGGGTTGTTGATGTTTCCATTCCAAGAGAAAACACACTGGATCTTTGGCCTCAGTGGTTGCAAGTCTATCTTGCCCTGTAAGAACAAGAATTCTGAGCAAGATGTCTTGGTACTGATGGGCACATTCCTCATTTGTTTTTGAACTTCCAATGGAAACCCAGACCTGAAAAGCAGTTTTTTGAATTCAGACAAGTAAAAGTGGGACTACATGGCCAGAAAAGTCAGTCTACATAATAGCAGCAATTTCTGGCAAGAGTTGTTTCAACTCTTAAGAAACTAGATCAGCATAGCTGCTAAAGTTTCTTTTGTGCAGTTGCTTCCTTCTCCGTAACACGTGGAAGAGGCTGCTTACCTGCATGATGCGCACGTAATCACCTCGGTGGATTTCACTTTCCTTCACCAGCTTCTTTTTTAAAGTTGCAAAATTCCTCTCAAGATACTCTCGCTGTCTGATGTACTCCTGCTGCAAATCTGTGTCTAATTCTACAGTCTCCACCTGAGGGGTGACAGCATGTTCCCTCAGTAACTACAATACAAAATGAGCCCACCTGCAAGAAGACAAAGGCCTTAACTCACCATGTCAGTTTGATGGACGTATTTGGCGTAAAGCTCACAGATCCTATCCTTCAGTTTTTTGGAATCCTGAATGTAGCCCACACAGTTATGAAGATCTGTTTTAAATCGTTTGATGAGAGCTTTCATATTTTGTTCCTGCAAGAGTTATGTAGGTATACTCTGATCCAAGTGATTAGAACGCTCCACATTGTGCAATACCTTGAAAGTTTAGTTGAACTGGTAAAAATCTCTATATGCTTTAAGTCCATTTATTTTTTTAAATATATCATTAAAGAAAACCTGCTCAGGCTGAGCCCGGTATGTGGAATACCAGCGACAAGTTTTAGCAGCAACACTTAGCCCATGATACCTGCATTAGGTAATGGCCGTGCCAGCACCCAGAGACCTCAAGTGAAGAACAGAGCATTATCACCAATACCATCCCACAGTGTCCTTTCCCAAACAGCCTACATTCTTATTTAGAAAAAAAAGATACAAACAGTGAATGAGAAAACACAAGGGGCAAAGGATATATCAGACATGTATAACTTGATAGTTTCACATTTAGATTCCCCTCTCGCTGTTATTTGTTTTCTGACAGTCCCCTCTCCCTTCTTTCTCCGTTCTTTATTGCTTTAATTTCAGTTCTTTTTGCTCCCTCAAGTCTGACCTTCTTGTTCTCAAACACAAGGAGCCCTTGTCTCCTCCATGAATAAGCTCATCCTTCATTTCATCCTGTTAATGCCTGCATATCATTGTAGGTGCTAACTCATGTGTACCCCCTACGTGGGTCCACTGTGCTGAGATTTCAAGTTCGGGCAGGAAGAATTGGTATGTTAGGCATGTGCCTCCCTGCTCAGTTAAATCTGGGAGAATATAGGTGTTGATTTTTTGAACGAATTACATTTAAACAGATGGAATCTTTAATATCAACTCTCCAATACGGTTACAGGCCTGGAAGACATCTGCTTTTGTTGCTACTTACCAGAGGTTCTCCTGTTCACTGGACCTTCTATACAGGGTCCATGAAGGAGCATTTTGCTCAGGTTAATGTTTCTGCAGCATCCCATCCCCACAAGTTTCATCCTGCAGGAAGTGGGGACCACTGCACAGTGGTCGCAGCCCGTACCTTCTGCCTCTCTCTGTGCACCTCACGGTCAGTTGCCTTTAACTTCTGTTGCAGTTCTGTGATGTGCAGTTCCAACCGGGCGTTCTGCTTGTGGAGTCGTTCCAGTTCCCCCTCCATCTGCAAGGAAATGAGAGGAGGAAATCAGGACTAAAAGTAGACATTACTGAAAAAAAAACCAACATGAGCCAGGAAAAACACAGAATTAAAGTACAGACACAAAGGATTAGGTCCCCCTTCAGGTTAAATTGAAACTTAAAATTTAAAGTCAATTTTGGAACAACACTGCCCTCTGTCAGAAAACACAGAAAATGCAAAACTGGATAGTTGTCCAACATGCAGTTTTCCAGGATGAGCTGAAGCGGAGCTGTAATGTTCCATCAAAATAAGGATTGGTGGAGATGGAAATTAACAGTCAATACTGGAAAGAATAGGTGCAGCAATGAGAAGAATTCAGTGCTGAAAATAAACAAATGCATGAAAAGTTGTGACTGCGTAAACAGAATGGGCAGATAAGAGGCACTGAGGACACTCCAGCACTTCCTGATATGAGTTCATGACCAAAGGAGAGGGTAGGACATTGATTATGCTAGTCAGACATGCATATAAAATGTTCGCTATTTTGCATTTTATTTAAAAAGGCTTTTCTTCTGAATAAACAGACTTCTAAAAACTAGCAGGTCACTGACTAGCTATATCACCATAGTTCTAATTTGGCTGTGTTAAAGGCACATCAATGGAGAGATTATGGTAATGTGGTATGAATAAATTGCCTAAATGAATTTGCAAGTTATGTATGAACATATGGAAAATTTCCATGAAGCAGGTAAAGAATGTTAATTTGGCCACGTACCTATCCTTTCCATTGGGTAAGGTTTGCAGAAATCTGTAACATTTTACAGGGAAGAAGTTCACCTTCTCTTCCTGCAGACCAGGAAAGACAGTCCCTCACAAGCTCTGCAGGGTAGGCAGAGGCAACCATATATGGATGAGAAATATTTTTGATCAAAACTGACATCGCTGAAGAGTCTGGCATTAAATACTGAAATGGGAGTTTAAGTAACCATATGCATGACTGGAAGCATGTGATAAAAAGCTAAATAGCAGCTACTGTGCGTAAGTATTTTTATTAGGCACAAAGATATCAGTGCTGTGTATCCTTCAAAGAAGTCAAGGAGCAAACAAGGTAGAATCTTCCAAGGGATTTGTCTGGCCATCTTTGTAATGAGATAAAGGGGCTGAGTAGCAGAGGTCAAATGACCATGTTACTCACCTCACGGATCTGCTCCTTCATTACCATGATTTCATTTTCACGTGGTTGTATTTGGTTCTTAAGCTCCTTTATTTTGTAATCCAGTACAAACTTGAACTTTTCCAGTTCCTGATTTTTCTTTTTTAGATCATATATCCGCTTCTCCTGGAGTAAATGGGTAGAGAGATCTGAATCAGACCTAGCATTCTTGAACAGACTCCTTGGTCAAGGCATAAATATAACAGAAGCAAACATAGCAGGCACAGATCTTGTGGAAGAATTGACTTTTGTCACACATCTCACACAAGTTTCAGGGGGAGGGATGTCAAATAATGCAGAGATATCTACAAATCCCAGAGCAGGGGATAAGAAACTCAACAGTCTGGACTTTGGCTCCTCAAGGAATGCTTAGAATGTAGCTCCCATAAAGCTCCCAAACTGAAGACTACAAATTCCTTACGTTAAAACTGAGCTTCAAGTCATGTCTTGGGCAGAACAGATACTGGATAATATCATAACACAATACTGCTAATATGAATATCTGCATTCAATTAAAGGAGGGTCCCTTTAAACAGAATCAATCATCCTGTTTCTCACCTTGTCTTGGATAGTGTCATCTCTCTCTTGAATCTCCCTCTTCAGTGCCAAGATGTCCTTCTCCAGCGAGGTAATTATGCCTTGCAGCTTCTGCTGTTCCAGTTTCATTTCCTCAATCTCACTGTTTCGGTCCTCAATGTCTTTCTGTAGACTGTTGAACTAGAGAGAAGAACAGGTAAGAATTTAACCACCTCCAAAATTTAACCATCCTGCTTGGTAAGGATTACTTAGACAATGTGGGAGAAAGGATAGCAAACTGAGAGACTGCAGGATTTAATTATCACTGTAGGTAGGGTTTTAATATGCTGGACTATATAGAAGAAAGCAAACAGCTGAAGGAGAGATCAAAATTTTAATGTTGGGGACAATTGTGAGTAATAAAATCCTAGGCTTATTGGTAGAACCAATAAAAAATGATGGTGCATGTAAACCACAAAATGTCTACTGCATTAAATGAAGTACTAGTAGAAGATTTTTTCCAACAAAATACTTGCAGACTTGGAGAAATGAAAAAGTCCATTTCTTGCCGGTGATATGATGAACAATATTGCTTATTATTCATAACGTCAAACTATACAAGACAGCAGGAAGTATACTAATAAAAACACACCTGTCTTTCTTTAGTTTTACCAGCAATGCAATTAGCACACAACTGCTTCTTCTTCCAAACATTGTAAAACGTGCAAAGTGACATAAGAAGAGACAATTGTTCTCATATGTGACAGAAATGTCCAGCATGTATAGGCTAAATTAACAAACCTTGACATATCGCAAACCGCATTCAGTTCTCAGCTATAGGTCTCCATGATTAAGTCTGATTTTAACACAGAAAAAGAGATACCCTTTTCCTCATAATCCCTGTTTCTCCTTTCAGTCGCAGGTTTGATTCCTTTTCTTCCTGGAGTCGTCTCTCATACTTGATTTTGATTTCCTGGATTTCTCGGTCTTCATCTTCTTCAATCTGTTTCTTAATTTCTTCATATATGTGAAGCTGCTGCCTGATAGTCTCCTCTGTCTGCAATTAGGGAAAGCAAGCATTAGAAAAGACAACAGTATTTTGGGCCTGCATTTAATGGATTCTTCAAGTTCCACTGCAGGAATATTGTTTAGACTCAGCAGTGTTGTGCAATGTAAGCACAAAGACTTAGGCTTACAAACCTGAGAACTTGTCCTGAAAACTATCATCAGAGAGATTGCTTTGGTAGCAGAAAATGCAGACATGAGTAAGATTTGAGAGAATCTTTTAAAATTGCTATTTCTGGTGCATTAAGACTTGTTTTTGCCCCACTCTCTGTTCCCTTCTCACATTCTCTGTACACAACCGGTACTTCAGTGAAGAGCTAAAACAGTAGTGTTGACAGAATTTATAGATACTGGCTATATCTGCAGTTACATCTACAGTAACTCTGTAGTGCATCAGCTATCTGGCTGCACTGTAATCTTTGGCATGGAGTACACTGAGCTACAGGTTTTGACTACAGCGGGTAGAAGTTTTTGGAGTAGTCAGATATTTTTTCCTTTGCTCCCCTAATTATGGAGGCAGGATCCTCGGGGATTTAGTGATGTTGACGATTTCAAAGACCAGAAGTTGATGTGTCTCAGAATTCACCACTGCAGTAGTATTATCTCTTCACTAGAACAACTGCTTGACTGAATCTCTCTTTCTCAATGATAGTAAATATATCAGCTATACTATGTTAATCATCAGGAATTCTTGCATCGAGGGAAGAGAGAGGTGAAGCTAATAACACTCAAAGGTGTTCTTCTCAGAAGATCACCTACCGAGGGCACGAAACCCAGACAAGCTGGTAACTCAGCTGGAGTTTTCCTCATTACTATTCTATCTGTCAACATATTTCACTGTTTACAAGCAGATTAGGATTTGCATGCAGGGAGCCAACTTCTCCTGCCCTGGAGAATATCTTATCACAGTTGGAAATAAAAACACTGTCAATAATTCAAACTGCAAAGCAAAGTTCTTACCTCTTCCAACAAAACAGATTTCTCATTAAGTTTTTCTTCATAATATTCTGTTAGCTCCTCTAGAGCCTTGCTTTTGCTTTCCTCCAAATCATGCAATTGTTTCTCATATTCCTCCTGCATCCTCTGAGATTTCACTTGCAGCTCCTGGTATTTTTCATTTTCGATTAACAGTTTCTGATTATTGCTAGATTCTGGTGACATTAAATATATAGAACTGAGGAAACTACTAGGAAAACAAGGTACTTTCTATTTTTCTACATTACTGTTTTCTGCTTTGGTCTTTTTGACAGCTGGTTGCAATCAGTTACCCTTGAAGCACCACCTCACTTCAACACAATACAGTAGGTTTACACTCTGTGACAATAAAAATATTTTACATGAGAAAAACATATCTTGAATTTCCTGTTCTTGCCTCTACTTACGGCATCCCCTTCTCCAAGGCAGTCATTCACCTCTCTTAGCTGTGTTTCTGCATACCTGACCATATCACTGCTTGGTGCCTCAGAGCAGAATGTTGCTCTGTCCCACCCTGAACGAGCGCAAAACACATACCGAAATTTCCTAGTCTGCTGTGTCAACAAATGCCCACCAGCCTGTCTATGCAGCTCCTTGATAAAGCAGCCCAAACGAAGCAGTACAGGCACCACTCCTACAGGGTACGAGCAGACAATGGCCTCTCTGACTGCCAGACGACTTTGGTGCGAATTTTCAGTATTTGTCTCAGTGTTTCCGATTTGTCTCATTTATGAATCCTGGGCCTGGGTAGTTCCATATTGTATGCACTATACACTGTCCTGCTTGGTAAGGTATTGCTATTTTTATCCAGTCAACTACAAAATAAATGAAAAAATCACTAATCCCAGGAACCAGATATCTAAAATACAATATCCCTGTGTGTGTTCTCATGGACATATATGCACTACAGTTTAGGCAGACTTTTTGTCAGCAATACTTTTGTGACATATATGCCACCCATTTTACCTTGTACCTTGCACTGTATTCACCTCTCCCTGTAACCTTATTTGCCATGGATCTAATGCACTTACTACAAATATAGTTATAAACATATGTTATAGTCTAACCTAGGTCTTGCACCTCCTTGGCTTGTTTCTTCATTAGCTCAAACAGTTGATATTGGTGTTGTAGCTCCTGTTTTTCTTTTTCTGCTTGTAAAATCTGGATTAAAAAAAAAAAAAAAAAAAAAGAAACCTTACTTCAAAAGTAGGCAAACCAGT
Source organism: Tinamus guttatus (assembly GCF_000705375.1). The sequence goes on from NW_010582234.1 coordinate 322,634, forward strand.
ATCCAAATTCTTTGTGTTCTTGCCTGTGGTGGTGAACTCACGCACAATGTAATTTGCATCTTTGAAATCACTTACCAAAATAGGTTAATGATATGCATTAATAGCCAAGTTTTCCCTGAGATTAATTTAAGGCAGGTTACTAAATTAGGGAAAGCCAAGAGAAAGCAGCAAATGGTATTCATACAATACAGAGTATATTCATAACTTAAGCAAGAGCCACGAAGCCCTCCATTTCTTTGTGCACATCTGCTTGGGGAGTATTCACAGTTTCACAAGTTAGCAGCAGAAACACTCCATTTTATGCAACAGCTAAAAAGGTTAGTGACAAATCTGTCCAAGGCTGTCATTTTGTTTAACCTTAACACACACTGATATTCAAACTGAAAGTGTGATTTACTTGCCTAGAACTTTTATTCACCTTCAAAGGCACTTGCTTTCAAGCCTATAATCAACAAGCCTAAAGAAGAAGCATTACTATAGCTGAGATTATTAAAACTCTATGGCCAAGCACTACCCATGGAAAGGCCTGCAGAACTGCAGAAGAAAGCTGACAGATAAAACACAGGTAGAGCAATCTGTAAGGAGCAAAAAGGTTTCCTTCTGAAAGCTCAAGCTGTACAAAAATGAGGAAAAAGAGAAGGGCTCAAACTTTGGCTACTTAAAATCAAAAAACAGAATAAGAAATGCCAAAGAGCAAAACAGCCTGAGGAAAATCTTGCAGAAAGCATAAAAATAAACAAGTAAAATTCTTCAAAAAGTTTAACAGCAGAAGTCTGCCAGAATATTTGTAGGGCCAAGAGAAAAGATAAAGATATAAAAGCAGCAGTGGGAGATGACAAGATCATAAAAACATAGCTAGTAACTTGGCAAGTGTTCACACAGGACTTCTTTATGTCACACTGAAACACTGGTTGAAGGGACTGTGGTACAACTCAACAAGATAAGAAGTAACAAATTACCAGGACAGGATAATATTCATCCAAGAGCTCAAAAGGAGCAGAAGGATGAAAGAACAGAATCATTAACTGTGATATATAATCTCTCACTCCAAGCCATTTTACTACCAGTGACACTGCAATTACTTCACCTGCCTTTTAAATCTACAGAGGGTCCAGAAATACAGCAAATTACTGATCAGAAGAATGGTGCTTGTTCTAGACAAATGTATAGATATTTAGAAAACAGAAACAGTGGACTCAGATAAACAAGGCACTAGGAAGAATTATCATGGCTTTTGGAAAAGGAGATCCTGCCCCATGATCACAGAGGAATCACCAGACACAGGCATAAAAGAAAATCAGGATCTACTTCTGTTTTCAGAAAGCCCACATGGCAACTCACCAGGTGTTCCTGAAGAAGCTAAGCAGACAAGATGTAAAGAAGACAGCATATAAGAACTGTTGCTGGATCCTGTAGCAGCTGCAACTTATATGTGATGGCAGGGTCCCATTTCTGCTAAAGTCCTGATCCCTAGTCACCCATTACTGAAACTGATTTTTATGTGAAGATACTTACAGCCTACCTGGGAAAGCTCTAGCATAACCTCCATACTTAAAATGTACTTGG
>NW_010582235.1:6419-27006 GCF_000705375.1 Tinamus guttatus
AGTTATATGAGCAGGATGCATCAACCACTTACCGAGTGCAGTTCGCCATGCGATGAACACAGTCTTTGCTTTAAAAAAGAGTTCTCAAATATTTCTTGTAACTCTCAAATATTTCTTGTAGCTGCGGCTTGCTGTTTCACCTGATTGTCATTTTATTCTCCAAGTGATATTTCTGCTGTCTTAATACCAGCCCAGAATTAATAGAGGAGCACCGTTTAATCAGTATTGCAATACCATGGACTAAATTTGAATTTTATTTCATAGCACCAGGAATTCTATTATAAGCAAGAGCAAACACCCTCTCCCTTTATCTCCAGCCCATCATTAAAGAAGAGAGCACTCCTTCTGGTATGCTCTAATAGTCCTGTGCCATGTCAGATATGCAAAGCAATCATAAATCCACTTCAGCTTGTTAGTTTACTGCTGTTTTCTATCACCAGACAAGCACAAAGCAACTGGAATGTGTCAGTGAATCTGGCCCTAAATCACACTGCTTTTTTCATTCTCAAGTGGTATTTTTTAGTCTGTGCCAAGCAATAACATTCCAAGACACCCAAGGAAATGTTACTACATTTACTGGCTTTCTAATGTGTGGATTTTCAGATCCTCTGCGAAATCCTATTTTCTTAGCACTGCTTGGTCAATGCGGTATAAGCCCACTCAGTTGACTAATTAAATGGAGATTACAGATATAATTCGGGAAGTATGTACAGACTGATTTGGCCAAGCATACTGTTTCTGAAAGAAGCACAGAAGAAACTTTCATTAAGGTTTTTTCTAGTTTTATGGAAGTATTTTGGGGAATTAATCAAATAATTATTTGGGGGGGGAAATAGTTGCTCAAAAGTTTTCAATGAGGAGTGTATCTCCTCTCCTCTTTTCATTCCTTCTGTTTTGAAGTGTGTTATATCAACATTTTTCTGATATTCAGAAGGATAAAAGCAGCAGTCGGAAAGATAGAGATGCGCTATTAATCCAAAGTTAAAAGTTAGATATGCAGCAGGGTAAAAGACATGCACATAAGATGCAGATCTCTCTGGAAAACCTGAGAGACAAAATGTCTGTCTTTAGCAAGACGTGGAAGCACATGAAAGTCTCTTTAAGGCCACATTCCTGAGCAGCTACGGCTGGTTCTATAGCCAGATTAAATGAAATAGTCATTGCCCATCTGTTACATTTGACAAGGATGCTGCTCCTGAGACCAGGAAATGATTTTTCTAAAGCTGTGGGACTTTAGTTTTGCTTAATGCGACACAGGAAAGAAGTTTAATTCAGGGTTTTGTTTGTTTGTTTGTTTCAATCCATGGATCACAGTTTTTCACTGTTTTTAATGAACAGCTGCTCAAATTAGCAACAAATATAAAAAATAATAAATTTCTCAAGAAAATTGATACAAATACATAATACAAATACAATAGTCAAGCAGCAAATCAAGTGCTCCGGGAGTAGAAGAGAGAATATTTTTCTAGTTTCTACATTGGTCACTTAACCCTCCAGTCTAGAAGAGCTTCAAATGCAGCCAGCAATTAAATGTAGCTAGGCAGCCAAAGGTTAGAGAAAAATGAGCTTGAAAAGAAGCTATGCTTGTAAATATTTTGAAAATTACAGATTTCATTCATGAGTGTGTATTCTTTTGCTCTTCTTTCACAGGAGATATATTTCACAGGCAATTCACAGTGTTAGTGGTATACGGTTTTCCTATGGTAGTCTGAAAGTGAGGTAATAAAGTAGTGATGTAGAGGTTGGAATAAGTTAGTGGTCTGATTTCACAAAGGTCTAAGAATGTGCTCATCTTTTTGTCTTACGAGTCTGATTTTGCAAGCCTAAATAAGTGCTTTCAAACATTTCAGCTTGTAAGGATTCCTTGGTGCTGTGACTTTGATGCAATCATCTTAAAAGCCATATGGGAACGTGTCTCACTTTCAGACTATCCTATATCTATGTCTATTATGTGGGTCAAGAGTCCACCTAAGCGTGCCCTTGCCCTGAGCACACTGACATGCAATGAATGCCTAGACCCGAGGCTATATCTGTGCTAGATCATAAAATAGCCAGGAATGGTTCTCAGGTCAAGAAGAACAGTAATTTCCTTTGTGTGTGCTATTCTGAAGGCTTATTGTAGGAGAAGGTGTCATTTGTGATGCTTAAAATCCAGTCTGTCTGCAAGTTTGAAAGAAAGGACGCTCACTGAGAAAAGAAGAAAGCAAATCTTAGAAATCATGATATGGCTCAGTATCTCAGTTTCTGTTTAGGTCAATAGATTGTAAAATTCTTTTAGAGGACTTTTTAAAATATTCACCTCACTGTATTTCACCTGATAACACACTGTTGGCACTTGAGAAGTAAACATGGGATCACAGGATAATTCAGGTTGAAAAGGACCTTGGAAGGCCTCTAGTCTAACCTCTTGCTTAACCTGTACAACCTCTGTGGGCAACCTGCTGCACTGCTTGACTGTCCTTAAGGTGTTCTTTTTTACTTAAATCCACTCAGACCTCCTCTTTTGATGTATGATCCTTTCCTCTTGTTCTCCTACCACGCACCTTCTCGGAGATCGTGGATCTGGCTCCTGACGAACTCGAACTCCTCGTAGGGATCTCAGAAGGCTGCTCTTCCTTACTGCTGTCTCTCATTGAGGCTGAACAAACTCTGGCCCCTCAGCCATTTCTCAAAATACAATTGCACCAAACCCCTCAGCATCCTGGTGGCACTCCACTGGACAATTCTCAAGGTTTTCACAATTGTTCCATCTGTACATATGTCTGAGAACAGAAATCGGGTGGGAAAAAAGTTATTTAATTTGCTATGTATTTGAAACGCAGTTGTATGATCCAGCATTTACAGGAATTGTTCTCACTTCAACCTGACATCATTCTGCTGAGCTTTCAGATGTTTCTCTTTGGACTTTCACATCACAAATGAGCATGCCTCCAGTGAGACTCCATACGGACTCCAACACTCACTTGGGGCTTTCACCTCTCTCTCAGTCTTTCCTATTTAACTGTTTCTCATTGCTTCTTTCTCTCTGTATCCCAACTCACTTTATATAGAGAAAAAAATCAAATGTCTTTTTTTTTTTTTTGTGAGAGTACATTCAAACACACAAACTTTGCAGTTTCAGCACAATGAAAACGAAAAGCCACTTAGGTGCAGCTTTGTTTGCATACGTTGTTTTATCTGGTGGCTTATAAAGAAAAATATTAATAGATAGTTATAATATCTACAGCAAATCAGGAAACCAGACCTCTGAGAGAATTTCAAATTAGAAAGAAAAAAAAAAACAGTCATTCCTGATAGGTACAAAATATTTATTTTCTGTTACAATTCCAAAATGTCTAACAATTCAGTTAGTTAACATTTAAAAAGAATAACTACCTTAAACTGACAGGCCTGAAACAATTTCTAACATATCAAAAGTTTATTATGAGATTTCACAAGATTTCTAAGACCTATTAAAAATAGAAATATGATATCTCTTATGACATAAGTGTTTAAAAACCTCAGAGTGTTATTACAAAGTATATACTATTTGGCAGCTAGTTGTCCTCTGCTTTGGATAAGCACTTCAGGGAGTTCCAACTCAGCTTTAGTCTGGGAAAATACTTTCTGGAGTTGGCATGTCAGTTCTTCATTTTTGGTCCTTACTAAAACAAGTTCCAAGGTAGTCAACAAAATGGAGAGCAAATAAAATAATTTGCCATTGAATGCCTTATGGACATTCAGAATGCTGCTGCCCAGAACTGAAGTCTTTTGGAGACTTTTAACAGGAAACATAATACATAAATACCTCCACTGCGCAGCCAGAATTTTAGAAGGGGAAAGTGTATCTATGAGGATGGTGGTCTAGCGGTCCAGTGTCAAACAGTGTCAACAGTGGCCACAACAATGTCAAAAGAGGCCAGATTGTTCTGGTCCTATTGCCATCACAGTAAATGCAGTTTACCCAGTGTCTCTATAAAATTAAACATGGAAAAATTTCTGGAAGCTGATGCTAAAACTCATTAAGCTATTGTGTGAAAGATATCGTCATATCGTCACTGGGTGTCCTTTTGAAGAAAGTGGGAACAAATTCTGTCAGTGTCTCATGTGTGTCCAAAACATCAGGCCTACCAGGCAAAAGAATATTCCCAGCTCAGTTAGGTCCCAATGCTCTGCTTAGAGCAAGTCTACAAACATATAGACAAGTGGAAGGCAGAGAGGAAATTTAAATATTTGTGATACCTGAGTGCAGTCTTATTTGCATGTATATGATTTCTTCCCCATAAACTCTTCATTAGTCACCTAACTCCTGAGACACAATCTAGCTGTTACTAACCGCACCATTTTTTTTCCCTCTGGTGTCTTGTTTCTTTTACCTTTCAGGCAGATAGCTACAAAATTAGGGTGCTTATGGCACTGGACAAATAGCTCCTATCCAACCTGGTCTCCCAAAATCAGGAGTTCTTTCCAAAGTACTAGCTGAAAAGAAACAAGAAACTACAGAAGAACTGACCTTGTTCAAGCACCTTGGACAAAACAGAATCACTTGTGCTACATGCCAAAATGTATGCCAAGAATGATTGTATCTTATTTTGTGAAATCTTATCTTATGAAATCTTGAACTAACACAGCACAATACTACAAAGGATTTTGATTTCAATTATCTTTTTCCAATGAAAACCACTTACCTGAAAAAATACATAATTGATTCTACTGACAAGCAGAACTTAAATGTCTTTGGAGTTAGATTACGACACCATCTTGGGAAGCGCAGCAGAGAGAAAAACAACTTGAAATGAGTTTCAGCAACCCCCAAACTTGTCTCCTTTCTAATTTTTTTTTCTTACTGGCTCAATAGCCAGTAAATTCTGCTCTGTCAATGCAATAACAAAAACAATGGGCATGACAGGCAAAAACACAAAAACCTCATGCAGTTTTGCCTCAGGATTTTGCTGGCAAATTCCTACTGATTCTTCTTTCAAGCCTTGAAAGAAAGCTGGATAAAAACCTCCATTGTTTTTTTTCTCTAGTCATAACATGCCCTTGTCCATTTGTTAAATGCTATTAGACAATTAATTGCTTACAGAAATCCACTCCTTCCTTAGTAGTCCTTTGGAAATCAGACAAACATGGGTGAGAAAGACAGTATTACAGTCTACTATCTTAAAATCAAAGAAAAAAGAGGACAAAAAAGGAAAGAGGAAAAGGGAAAAAAGAAAGGAAGGAGGAGAGAGAAGGGTGGGGAGAGGGGAAAAGGGGGAAAAGGGGAAAAAGTGGGAAAAAGGGAAAAAGAGAAAAGGGGGAAGGGGAAAAGGGAAAGGGGAAAGAAAGAAATGAAGGAAGGGAAAATGAGAGGGGAAGAATTGAAGCAAAGAAAGTAAAGAAAAAGAAAAAGGGCAGATAGAGGGAGGAAAGCAGGGAGGGAGGGAGGAAAATACATGGAAAATACATTACACACACATTTAGATTTTGCCCGTGCACCTAAATTTGTTCATTCTAGTCCAGACACTAATTGAATTGCCTAAAATAACCTATTTTCTCAGTAAGGTACAAGATTTTACTGGAGCCTGAAATTTCGGGCACAGGAAAACTGCACAACCAAATATGATGAGATTGCATGATGCCATTTAAGCTTCCCCTTCACTGCCTTCAAGCAACGCAAGCGCAACATCCGGGCTATTCCCTGCACTTCCTGCGTCAACAGATGAAGCCTCATGAAATAAGACTTTCCGAGGAAAGATCCAGTAAGGAATTCAGTAAGTACAAGAAGAAGAGAGAAATACAGAAGAGAGAAGAAGAAGAAGGGATGGAATAAGAACGTGGGCAAATTCCAAATGTTAATCACAAAAAGACACCTCAAGCTACATCTTACACGGTATTCAGTTTTATCTCTTGACCTAATATCTTGCTGCTAAATGTCAGTCATTTACCTTTACCTGTGGAGAATGCCGGAACAGACAAGAAAGACAGAAAATATGGACTTGTGCGGGAGGTAATTCAGAACGAAACCCACAGAAAACATGAAATACCACATTCATATTACATTTTCCTATTTTTGAGATGCAGAGCCTTGTAAAAAAAAAATAGATGGAAAATATATCCAAGCTACTTCCACACAAAGATATCTGAAATGTGGGCACCCTAGGCTTACTTACCTCTTGCTGTCATATACAACAGAAAAGGGAAAAAGAGAAAAAAGATCAACCCAGAATAATGAAAGTTAGAAGGGCATTCAAATGTCTGGAATTATGTTAGGAGTCAAGAGCTGATTAGCTGTATTAACAGCAAGTTTCCATGATGGTTTGACTGAATTCATTATCACTCGTGCATCAGTTTTTCCATCTTTAACAAAATTCTTATCAGTACAGAGGCAATGGTTAAAGTTAGATTGCCTTTGTCAAATAAAAATTACGCCTAGCATGTTACATCTTCAAAAGGCAATCAAATTATTAACTAGTTTATCTAATCAAATGGTTCTAAAGTACAAAACATCGTGAGAAATCCTTTTAATAGAGCACAAACAGCTAATAAAAAGGTTTTTTCCTCACATGTGTAGAAATAAATCATTTGTATAAAATAGAAATTGCCTGCTGTGCTTTTTTTATGAAAATAACAGTAGCACTTCAGACAATGAAGCTGAGGGTGGGACTACTAATGGTTATAAATACAACATTAACAACGTCATTGTATTTCCCTTGACTTCCACAGTTGTATCTCTAGGGACATAACGGCCCTGTTACTTACTAACTTGAATTCCTGTCATTGTACTTTGGGAATCAGTTGCTTGAGATGAAAACCTACAACATATGCCTAAGGTTATCGTATTTGGGGTCATTCATAAGCACTGATGTACAGCTGAAAGAAATTGATTTTTTTTTTTTTGAGAAAGAGACTAGCAATAAATTAGGGAGGACAATAAGGTATGTGATGGTAGACATAATAGTGGGAAAGCAAAAGATCTCTGTGCTGTGATTACTGTAACTTTTATTTTACTTTTTTAGACACTCCAAAATGATGATATGTCAAGCTTTACAAAAGCACCAATTCCACTATTTCTTTCACTGCATCTTTTCCTCCTTCTTCCCACTACCCAGGTAAAGTGAACTGATGGTTCTAAAAGCCTTCAAGGAAAATGTGTGTTCTAGCTCATACCAGTTGTTGTTTATATCTCAACATTAGCTAAAAAAATCTACCCTAGGTCAAGACTGAGTTGTTGCTCAACTTCTTTCACCAACCTAGCACATTCCTTTCATTCTGAAAACATCTATTTCTGTTCAGAAAGGATTGCAATGTAATTATATGTAAAATCACATTATAAACAAGTAGGCCCTTCTTTGGTTGGTGTGGAATCCTGTTGCTCTTGCAAGTGGATGACTGAGAGCCCTGGCAGAGCCAGCCACAGTGTGAGTAAACAAGGGATTCCCACTCAGTTAAGAGAAAATAATGCCACAAAACAATTCAGATAGACTTGCAAGGTCCTGGAATCTTGATGAAGTCTCAAGGAGGATTTCATTCAAGACTATTATTCAAAAGAAATTCTCAGAAACAAATATGAGGAAGCAGTCCTGTAGAGGCAGAAGAACACAAAAGTAATCACCCCAAGCCTCTGTGATGCTTCTCCATAGCCTACGCATGATCATGTCTGTGATATACTCTATTTCAAAAAAAAAAAAAAATGTATCAGCAGTCACATATTCTGGGACTAGTTGTTTCATATCTTATAAGTATGACCAATTTCCATGTTTTCACATCGGTCCAATAATAGTTCATTTAAAAGGAAACAGCCAAATGATAGTGTTATTTCTATAGTGTTACGGCACCAGGAGTTTCTTGTTGCAATCTTAATCTTAATTAAACATTTTTAATCGCATAGGTAAAACAGGGAAGGGTTTTAGTCCCTGGACTGAGGCTGCATCTGTAGCAGTGAAATAAGAGCGCCCAAGCTATTCCCTGGCACCAAGGCTGAATGGCACTGGACAGCCAACATCCACAGTTCACCTCTTTTTGTTTCCAAGACAGAATAGTTATACCCCAACTATTGAATGGAGAAAGTTGCTGGCCCTGCTCACTCTAGAAGCATGCCCAGATACTGTTTGGGAAACTAATAGCTAGCCCACCCAGAGCCATGCTGGGGACAACTACACCCTGGTTTAACAGCATTGATAATCAAACATCAGGGCCAGGAAGATTCTCTGACTATGTCTCATTTACTTATACGGGCACAGCCAGAAGTTCCTTGAATGGTAAGAAATGCCTGAAAGTAGCTTTCTGCCTGTACACAGGCACAACACAGAGACAAAAAAGACTGAGGTCTTGTATTTTTCTTTTTTTCCACTTTCTTTACCTCATCTGAGAAGCTGATTCAGGAAGGTGCTCAACATCTGTGGAGTATGTGCATGAAGAGATCTCTCTTTTAAATTTCCCTATCATTTTCTTCCATATCTGTAAGGATCATCTATTTGGGGTCTCAGTTTTCTTCTTTGTCACCTTTACGCATAGCCCAAAGAAGAGGATCTTATTATGACTTGGGGCAATTGTTTCTCAGTTCTGGCTAGACTCCCATCTTTCTTGGCTTTTCATATTCAGACTGAAAACAAGGATTACATATACACACCTGTTCAGATGACTATGCCAATGGTTATAGCATATTGATAAATCCAAAACTATGGATTAAGAAGAGTAAGAGTAAGAGTAAATGGCTACAAAAAGTGCATGCTGAAAAAAATTCTAGTACTATGAATATGAGTGAGTGAGGTAAACTTATGGCAAAGATCAAATAAAAATGCTGGACTGAGCAGCAAAGTTAGGAGTCCTTTTTAGTGAGAAAGAAGGTTTCTGAAGATACCAGAATAGCGTTGGTTTGTGAAACAAGCCAAATGTAAATCCATATTCCTGTTCCAAGAACTGAGAAGGTCCACTGTGTTCCTATATTTTCCAAGCCAGACAAGATCAAGACATTTCAAAAAATTTGTAGCATAATTTCTTCCCAAGAAATCTTAAGCATGCACTTAAGATCCAGGAGAGGCTCAATAATTATCAAAACCAAACCTTTGGATCTTACTGTGTTTGTCCATCACCATGATAAAATGTGCTATGTCTTTCAGCCCTTGTTTTTGACAGCCTTGTCAAAAGGCTTGTCTTGTTGTACTTCCAAAGACATTGCATATTGTGTCAAATGCAATCAAATTGTAATGAGGATTTATTATATTAACAAAGCTCCAACAGATGCTAACGCAGAGCCAACAACTTATTTTACTTAGAACCAAGTCCAGTTTCAAGCCAGTTTTCCAGAGGCTGAATCTATTTCACTGGGCAGCAGTTCAAGCACCAATTTTTTTGTTGTCTATTGTCACTACTTTTCAAATGAGCTGTCTAAAACCGGGTGCCTAAATCTGCTAAAGCACAAAGCCCAAAAGATGACTGAAACAGTAAGCACTGCCAACTTTTAGCACATGGCCCCTCTCTGGAATTTGGAAACCTCAGTTATAAGCGATACTATTTAAAAAATTTAGTGCTCATCTTCCACATTAAAGTTACACCTAAAACAGTGCTATTCAGAATAAACCAGCTTCACCAATGGAGTAATCCTGTTCACCTTTTTTTTTGAAGCCTGGGAGAATGCAGACATCTGTAAAAAGGATGAATTTACAATCTCATATAACTGAATTAAAACAATGCTGGCAATTTTCAAAGCTCAATACTGTGTCCATGAAGTACATATGGAAACCCACAAAATATTTATTTTTAATCAGAGGGTTACTGAAACCGTTTTGCAATTTCTCAGGAAGTAGGGATCTTAGAAGACACCTCCTAGCTGTCTTATTCAATTTTCTGTTGTTTAATTAAGGATCCCAGCTTCGCTAGAGTTTAGAGGACAGGAGAGAAGAGGACAGACATTTATTTCAGACAAATTCATCCCATTTAAGCGCAATGATGGGCTCACATATCCTAATAGAAAGGGTTTGGGTTTGGCCTCAGCTCTGAAGCCAAATGACATAGTTTCAGATTGTGTTTTTGCCAAAGAAGAATGGCATCTACCTCTTGGGAGCATTCCCTCAACAGTACTAACTACTGACTACTAAAAATGCATAGGAAGCTCCAACAGCATATAGGGAGATATCTCTAAACAAAATCATGCTATACTAACAATTTATAAATAACTGCAGAGTTATGATCTGCATATGCATGCAGATCATGCATCTGCATGAAACTGTTTAGTTTACTAATAGACATGTGTCCAAAGAGACAGCTAAATTAAGAGCCTTATTGCTCTAGTCTGCCTTTGCTGTCAATGAGAGAAAAATTCTTCAGATTTCATGCGGCTTAAATCTATTCCTTCAGATGTCCAACTTTTCCTCATTGCACCTAAGAGGTCTATGAAAACTAAGCCCTAGATTTAAATGATTTTGTTAAGTTCCTAAATTAGCTGGAACTAAACCAGTCCAAAATCGGCAGCTGCCTATTTTTCAAACCACTTGCATGACTTGAATAACAATTTGAAGTTCTTAGGTTAAAATCTGTCCTCAGTGTTATTTGTTCATTCCTAAAAAAGGCAGATTATTGGATACCATCAAATCCATTCAACTCCCTCTACAGTAATATTTGTTACATTTTCAGATCTTCTGAATAGTTTTAATCATTTTGATGTTCAATGTATGCAAATTTAGGTAATCTGAGAATACTGCTTTGTAAATATTAAATATGGTAGAATATAAGATTTTTTCTCATAGCGTACAGTATTCTGCCTCCTTTATTCGTGATATATTTATTAAATCTGCCTTTTCCCCAGAAAATATACCACCAGAGCTACATTTATTTATTTTAGCATCACTGTTTTTAACTTTAACATAATTGAATTTAGCAAAGATATTTGTTGTTAAGGACCCTATCCTGCTCTTCCAGGAGAGCAAAGGGAGAGCTATTGTGGATTTTCAGAAGAGTAGGACTGGGTCCTAACTAATCTGAATCAATGCCAAGAAAAAGCTTATTTTGGTCTGAGCTTTTGGCTAGTTCCTTAAGCCAAAAATAGAGAGCAAGGAAATGTTTCCTCTTGATCATGAATATTAACCCATTTTAATCAAAGCATGTGTAACCCTTCAGGCTGTGATTTTAGAAGAGAAACAGTTTGGGACATGCAATGAGCCATTGTCTGGAAAAAGCAATTCTCAACTTATGGATGACTAAAATGGTGAGTAAAGTTACACATGGAGAATTAGCTGGTTAGGAAACAGATGTTAAGAAGGGAAATAAATGACAAGGAGAGGTGATAGCATGCTGTCTGCCCTGAGTGGGTATGCAACTTATATGACAAGATACAGAGGAAGATGAGTAATCTCATGAACAGTAACTAACAAATATAGGAAAAAGTTAGTGTTTATTTGTTTATTTTTAATTTATGTATACCTATGATGAACATTCCTGCAGTTAAAACTAGGAGACTGAGATTCATCTCACCTATTTTTAAACATCCAGCGGATGGACAGTTAAAATTGGCCTTGTAACTATAGTCTCATTAGAGTTGAAGGAGAAAGAATAGTAGGTTCTCCAGGAGACAATTCCTCTGAGCAATCGTATGTCCTAATCTGCAGATGCAATTAATCAGCTCCAGAGACACCTGATATCATTCACAGGAAGAAATATTATGGCAGCTACCTCAGGCTTAGCATCTATCATGCAGATGTCTAGCTCAGATGTCTCTCAGAGTAGAGCCTCCACAATGCTTTTTGTGAGGAAACAAAATAAAAAAAAAAAAAAAAAACAGAGCTCCATTAAGCCATAATCCTGTCCACCATTGCCTAGACACGCTGCAGGCCTCATCTGCATGAGACTCTGAGGCACAGCACAGCGCTCTACAAAAATCCTACAGCCAGCAGCAGAGACCTATTTAGATAACTCTAGACACTGACGTAGATCTAACAGGGGATGGGCTTTTCTTCTTTCCTGCTCTACAGCTGACAATTGCCCCCTCAGTGCAGACCAAAACCCTTCTGCTTTTGCCTAGTGACCCTTTTCCTCAGCTGCTTGTTCCACTATCTGCATCACTAACGGATCCAGCTCTGACTCAGGGAGAGCTGCACCTGCTAATACTTGAGGTGAGTGACTCACTAACCAAATGACTCTCCTTGCTGTGCAGAAAGCAAGTCCATGGCCCACTATAATCCTGGCTTCCTGGCTTCCCTGGAATTTGCAGGCTATGCCTCTATCAGTAAACACAATTCCAAGAATCAGTGGCAGGGCAAAGTTTGACTTGCCCATGTCCGAGCCCTTTCCCACACCACAAAACAGGGGGTTTGTGTTCAGATTTTTTCCTGGGAACAGTCCCTGTCGTGTATTACACCCCTATAGCACACCCAGGCATTATGTAGGACAGCACCAGCGGGCACCTGTAGCAGGCAGGGTGTTAACAATTAAACATCATTAGCTGTCATTAGCAAGTACTTGAGCCCATGCCATAGCCCTGTTTTATGAGCAGCAGGGACATAACCACTCTGTGGAGAATGGTGAATTTCACCCACCCTGCAGATAATAAGAAGACATAGAATCCCTCCTGGCCAAACCTTGCTCTTGAAAAATGGCATTTTGAGTCATAGCTGCTCATGACACTTAGGAGCCTGACATGCTTTTGAAGCAAATCACCTAACAAGGGGGAGGCAGTAAGCAATGTAAAACCCTTAAAACGATATTTTGACTCACTTTCTTAAGCACATATTCATCACTCAGCTGCTGACAGGTGGTAGGAACTATGGGGCTGCAAATTTCAAGGTAACATGAAAAAAAAAATAAGTTGGGGAAGGAATCTATTTCTCTTCTTTTTCATTCTGAAGCAAAGAAACATACCCATTTGTTTCATGTTTGGTCTACTAAGCTTGTTGGGGTCTAAAAGGTTAGATGGGGTAAAGGCAACAGAGAAAATGGCATCTGCAAAACAAATTTATGAGAAAGGGCCCGGACTGTCTCTTTTTGTAACAGGGTGGACAAGCTCAGAGATACATTGGCAGGTTTGTTTTTGATCTCATGTGCAACACTGTTAACTATCATTTTCTGCCTTACCATCAGCAAGCAGCAGTAAATCTGGCCCTCCACATTTATTAACCTATAGAAGATGTGCAAATTCTGACATTGTAAGGCTTGTACTAACAAGATATTTTTGGCAAATTGGATATTAGTTCAAAAACTATCAGACAGAGAGCAAATTACAATTGCATTCTTAAATATTACGGTATCTTATCTTTTTTGCCCTAATTCTCATGGCTCTTTGCCCTTTGCATCTGGACCTCTGGCGTAACACAAGTATGAAAGAAATGTGCATTTCAGTCCAGTGATTCAAAGGAAGGACTGCATCAATCTGAAGGCACAGGAATCATGTTTGAGGGATGTAACTTGTATTTATCCAGGAAATTCCCACTAAAATAAAGTGTCTTGTTTGCAAGGGCAGTCTGTGTCTAAAATAGAGGAAGTAGTGATCCTCATTCACGTCATTACAGAAGGCAGGCCATACATCTGTAATGAGAACACGGGCTAACGGGTTATCGTTCTCTTATATTTAACCTAAAAATACAACTTTGGTGCTTTATTTTTAACATAATAGGAACAAGTTCATTCTGCTGACAATGAAGATAAATAGGGGAAATGGCCTAGATATAAAGAAACCTTCACTGACACTTCAGCCCAATTTGAATGACCCTTTTGAAAGTTGCAACTATTGCAACTAAAAAGAGTTGCAAATATTGCAACTTTCAAAAAGGTCATTCAAATTAGGCTGAAGTGATGAAGAAAATCTAATTCCAGTCAGAAACACAAGTGATGAGGAACTAAGTGACAGAGGCTATTGCACAATTTCAGTCCTGAGTAAAGACAAAATATTGTAGAAAAAGTTACAGACTGAGTTTTCAGTGGGTTAAAGCTGCTTCCAGAAAGCACCTGGAGTTCTAGTTCCTTATCCAAGCTACATGCACAGTCCAACTAGTATGAGGTAATAGAGTACAATGAATTTCTGTTCATTTTGCACATTTTATCTGATCTTATTCTGAAAGATGTTTATCTAAAAATGGCACAAATGCACCACAGAAAAAGCACAAAGGGCACAGGAGTAAATTCCTGAGCCATCTGGTCTGCTGTGCAGAGCATATAGGGAGACTAAAAGTGATACAGTGAGCTCTGTAGGATACCAGAAGAATGGGAGATGAGTGAAAATGAGAAACTGGTAATTATGAGAACTGGAAACGGTTAGAATGAAGCAAGTCATAAGACTCTTTAAGACAACATCTACTTGTCATTTGTCAAGATGCTGAATATTTAAGAACATTCTGAATATCTGCAGGTGAAAAACCCCAGAGGAATTATTCCTGGATCACAGACAGTCTCTAGAAAAATATAACCCTTTGGACTGGAGCTACATTTGGAACTACCTTCAGAAGTATTTCTCACTCACAGAAGCATTCCAGTCTTTCCGGAACCTAAAGCTGAAATTTCTGTAGAGCACCCACCTACTGTAGAATCATGGCCCATAACCAGCTACAGTGAAAAGACCATAAATATGTCTGCAAGGAGACAAGTAACAAACACTTCCAGATAAAAATTACCTCTGTGGTGGACTCAGAAGAGGTTCAAGCAGCTGCAAACAGAAAAAGAACATAGGGAAACAAGTTTCCAGAAGTAAAATATGAAACAATATAAGAAAGCCTGGAATCAGCAAATCAAGTCTATGAAAGAATGCTCAAAATGAAGTAAAAAAATGAGAAGACAGCAGCAAGGCATAAATATCAATTTTGTTAGAATAGATAGGCAGATCATTCATTTCACCTGTGAATCTGTGAATATGGAGATCTCTCTGGGCCTCAGATTCATGTTGTACTTGGAAACATATTGGAAGTGGGAAAGATGGACAAGAACCAGAAGGTTGCCCTGAAAAAAAAAAAAAAAAAAAAAAAGGCGGGGGGGAGAAGCTCATTAAAGAAATTCTGCATTGAAAAATCTGAATTTTCTAAGGAAAGATTTCAGTAAATGAAGTCAAGGCTGCAGAAAGTACATAAGATATTGCAGGAAGAGATATGCCATAGACAGGATATCGAAGCTTTGGTGAAAAGCTAAAAAGATTAGTGAAGAGTGAAAAGAGCAGCTTCAGAAAATAGTTAATAAGGAAAAGTGATAGAGCAGAATCTTGGAGAACCGCAGTTCTGCCCATGAAAGCAGATAAGAAATTGAGTTGTGACAATCAAGATGTGACATAATAGAGAAGTTTACTTGGAAAAATTAATACTAACAACAAAGCGTCCAGCTTAAAAAAGTGGATAGGAGAAGATGGGAGAAGAAAGCAATGCTGACCAGGGTACTTAGCAGAAGCCATGACTACCTTTCTCTACCACAGCAGAGAAAGTAGGAAGGGTCATAGAGTGAAGGTCACTAAAAAGTGATACATAAAGGTCAAGGATGGGAGAGAGCTAAAAACAAGTTAAGGAGAACATTTCCCTGCAGATTTTGGAGCAGGAAGTAGCTTTGGAGAGTTCCTCTTAAGAAAAGAATACAACATTTCCTGGAGATTAAAAAGAAAAAAAAAAAAAAAGATTGCCAGCAGGAGCAAAGAGCTGTTCTTCAGAAATGGTAACTTGACCTGAGAACAAAGATCTGCCTAGAGTACCAAAGAGCACGCAGAGGTCTTACACCACAGGGCAAGACTTGCAAGCAAGCAAGGTGCTCAACTGTTAGCAGGTAAGCAAGCAAGCAGCTCAGTAGTCAGTAGCTCCCGGTGGACTGGTGTCACGGGACATGGGACTGTGCAAGGTAGGCACGAGTTGGTACTTACAGCTACCGAGACAGCTCAGCTGAAGGGGCAGAAAGACTAGAGGATGACAGTTAGAGTATTTAGAAATCGGAGCATTTAGAAAACAAAATATATTCCAGACAGGCTGGGGGAAAGCTCTAATGAGCTTGGGAAAAGAAGGTACAGCAAACTTTACAAAAGAGTCCCTCATCTAGCAACATCATGATTTGGCATTTTTTTAAGACTTGAAGGCTGCAAATCAATACCTGTCTGGATATGTTAAAGGATTGTTTTATTTGTGGTAGTTAACCTGAGGAAAAGGATCCATGATGGCCTTTAAGCCCAGGCTCCCTAGTGCGCTCAAGTAATGCAGAACATGTCTGGAACGGAATGAAGGATTTTGAAGCCAGAATCATCCTTGTAATGTCAGTTACCAACAAAGTGAGGCTTTAAGGCCACAGCATCTGAAGACAGAATTCCGGTTTTCCTTTGGCTAACCAGGTATGATCTTCTAACACTAAACAGCAAAACCGACACTCCTAGTTTGAGTATTTACCATGTAAAGGGAAAAATAGGTGTTACTCCTTGACCACACTTTTTAACTGGTGGAGACTCGTTTATGCAAGAAAACATGCAAGATGAGCAATAACATATCCCTGTTTTCAGTGTAAGGACTGCATTTGACAAGCCACTAACAAGACATGCAGCTACAGCTGGAGGGAACCAACTTCAGGCTTCATTGACCTGAGAAAAGAGGTTCTTCTGCCCTTCTCAATGTTAAGAGCCAACTAACAAGCAACCCATCTATTTCCATGGAAACCCACTGTCAACCACCAAAACAGAAAAGTAACCAAATGTATCTTTTTCTCCCACAATCCAATATTTTTTTGGAGTAAGAGAGTTTATCAAATGTGTGATCAGCGACAACGTATTTGCTCACATAATATTTTTGTACTTTTTATACACAGAAGAGAAAAAGATGGACATTATGTAGACCTGTAGAAAGCCTTTGACCATTTGAACTATGAACATTTACTTCACTGTGTGATTTTTTTGTATTCTATCTGTTTTTAAATGGATGGTTTGCCTGGTGTACAATTTATCAGTGCAATTTCAAGTCAGCATATTGTGGTGGATTCCTTCGATCCAGATGAGAGCTCTCTTTGCATTATTTGGCCACACTTGCAGAAAAGCACAGAAGAGTGAATCACTGCACTTCTTGTTGAGGTCAGACATTTTGTCTGGAAATGAACTTAATCCAGACTTGAAAGGTTTTTCTGCACTGATTTCTGTGCAACAACATAAACAATGTATGGTCAGTTATCACCTCCTTTGAAGAAACTCATGCCTTGCCCAGCAGAAAATTTAAAAGAAAAAAAAAGACATTTTTGTTTACAATTGATCTTATCTAGGCTTCCTGGGAGATCCTGATCCAACCTCCTACCACAGCTGGAATTTAAAACTGGAATTTGGTCATCTTCATTCTACCGAATTAGTATGGAAAATAGTGCACCGAATTATTTCAGAAAAAGAAAACAGAAATGACGGTCATTCAACCTCAACTACATACCACTTCTTATTAAGAGGCAGCAATTAAGTGTATTCTAATGTACATTGAGTTAAATACATGCTACTACTTTAATTTTAGAACTTTAATTTACATTCGGATTTCCTTTCCTGATGCTGAGTAGGAAGGATGAGGAAAATGTGTTTTACTGAATGCTGTATTATTTTTAAACTTAGAAGAGAAAATAACATTTGTGTGAAGCACTCACTTCAAGTGAGGCAACCAGCCTCACTTAAAGTTTTAACTTTATTCCTTGTAAAAAAAATCCTTGAAATCACATAAACAAGGACTATAAGAGACAACAGAGTGTTTCCTTTCTTAGCACAAGCTTGATTCAGTCTTTCATTATGCATTTTACATATTTAAGATAAAAGATGGAATGGTTTGCAATGTAAACTCTTACATGAAAACAGGTATCTGCTCTCAACCTTTATGTTTCATTTGTGATTTCTATGATCAATGTTTTATTGTGATAACATAAATATCGTACATTTCTTCAAAATTAAGTGTAACTTCAATACACTGCAATTGAAAGGCAAGAACTGTATTTTACAGAACTTGCTTAGCTCTGTAAAAGAAAAGACAAAACATAGCTATGCATCACTAAAAAGAATGGCCACTTTCAAAGCCATTTTGGCACAGGATTAGATTAAGGAAAACAAACTTGAGAAGGACATGTATCACCTTGTATCATCTGCCTAATATACAACTATGTCTAAGTACAAAACTGCAATATCCTAATATCTGAATTTCTTGAAGTATATTTTGTTTATTTTGTTAAAAAAAGGAAGAAAGTTACTATGGTAACTTTTAAAATGCGGAAAACAATGTTCAGACTTTAATTTACCTCCTGCACCTAATGAGTAGCTCACATTGAGGTTGCTATTCTCTCTATTCATCCTGAGCTTGCCCTAGTTAGTAGGAAAATTTTCACTGGCTTCAAGAAAAGGAAAAGCAGGCCTGATGAGGCACTTTTTCAAAGCTACTTAGATACTGAAAGATGCAAATAAACAATTAACAATATTTGCTAAAATACCTGCAAGCTCATGACAAAATTCCCATTGATTCACTGAGCATAAAATAAATTAAAATATACAGTCCTGAGATGTGCCTCAGCGTGGTGTTAATAAAATGATCTTCTGATACTGTAATCTTGGACTCATGTTTTATTTTACATGCAATGGGACAGTTTTGAAAATCCTTCTGATGCTGAAAATCACTGTGGTGGTGATTACAAATTTCCAAGTCTTGGCACATGATATGCCTAAAAATGTTGTCAGAGCACTACCAGTCAGAGATGACAAAGTTACATCTGACCTAGATTTAAAAGATCCTTTGCCCATGGTTTGCGCAATTTTTACCAGCCAGAGGGATGGAATACAGCGGAAGTAAAGAACATAAAAAAAATGAACATCAAACAGCCTGAAGAATCCTTTAGATCTGACTTTCCCTGTTTTGTTCAGAACTTAGTTTTCTTTAGAAAATGGACTATTTCTGCTTTTTATATTAAAAGAAACCAGATACACTAACAGCAGATTGCATAATCTTATGTAATAAATTATATACAATTTAGTAAGGAATTTATTTCACAACTTAATTGGCAAGGACCACTTAAGGGCACCAGTCTGTTATAGTTATAGGTGTTTTTCTCTTGTTGCAATATAGATTATTTCACGGTAGTTGCTTCTTCATTTAAGCAACAGTTAATTTGCCGAGATAATTACTATGCTATATTTATTATTATTTTAACATTTACACGCCTTTCTGTAGAAATATATTCTCTTTTACTTCTCCACAGTTAAGGGGATATTCTAATCCCTAAAAAAAAAATAGAAAAAAAAGGGAAGAGAAACAAGGAGGATGTTATTATCTTGTCTATCCCATCATTTCTGATGAATTAACAAACCTGTCACTATTGATGGCTTGTCATGACCAGTCATTTTGTTAAAGAACTGGTGCAGATAAAATGCTTGCAGCCAGAGACTGTTTAGATGCTTTGTCCTACAGACCTACTTTGTGCGGTATTGGAGAGTAATTCTGTTTAAGGTATTGGCATTGTCTGGACTTCTGTATATCCTAATGCTATTTCTATGATTTTCACTTCAGATGCGTTAGTGGTAGCAAACATTCCTACCAAACTTTAGAGAATACAGTATGGCCAATGAAAATGTTAGCAAAAATACATCAGTGTAGTTGCAATCTATTTTCAGATGGTCAGGATCTGCCTAGAAGTTTTACAGACATAGCAGGTTACCCTGCAAGTAATAAGCATTTCAAGAGAAAAGTTAATGCAGTTTCTAATTAAAATCAATGCCCCATTTAGCAAAATGTTGCTTCCTGACAGATCACAGAACTGGAAATGCAGAAAATGAAGAACTGAAAGGACTTCAAATCCTCAAGTCTGAGAATGCTACAGGGTTAATCTAGTTTTCTTGAGGACACTTATGGGTTGAGAGCAGAATCAGCTGCTACTGAAAGAAAATGAATGCGCCAGCTAAATTGAGAACTGGATCAGGAGTGGCTGAGAAGAGCTGTGGATGTGAGGGACCCTGAAATAGATGATGTGAAAAGGCAGCAAAAAAAGAGGAAGGGAAAAGGGCTAGCTGCTCCAGTGGCTAGAGAGGGGGACAGCAGGAGATGCTGGAAAGAGAAAAAAAATCTCAGGCGGGCTTTAGGGCGAGCTCTGAAAGCACACTATTTTGTTGTTGGTGGTTTCTCCTCAGAGAATGTCAATGGGTCTCTGGTGTAAATTTGCACCCATATATTCATCTTCTGCCTATGATTTAGCTTTCAGCCTGATTGTCAAGAGAACACATAGACATGCAGAGCCTGCAAAAGAGCTTTAAACTGATTTTTTTCTAAGTTAGATGAGCAGTTATTTCCAACCTTTAGAGATTGTTTGGACCTCCCCACAAGAAACTACACAAATCTGGGAGCTCCTTCCTGAAGGGCCCAGTGACAAGACCAAGCTCGCCGAGATCAGATGCATTTCTAAGCCTGCCTAAAGCGGCGACGAGATGGCCAAGCTGGATCACTGCAACTTAAGCCAAGGCAAAAACCAAAGAATAACAAAAACAACCATTCTGCCTCGAAATGTGTCCTTTTATATGTACAAAAGCCGCAAGGGAGGCGGTCGGACACCACGGCAACGCCGCACACCGAGGCGGCAAGGCCAGCCAGGGCAGTGCCCGCGGCGGTTTAACGGCCGCACGCTGGGGTTTAACGGCCGCACCTCGGCGCGCGCGCCCTCCCCCGCGCCGCGCTGCGCTGCGCGGGGCGGG
>NW_010582235.1:36029-78415 GCF_000705375.1 Tinamus guttatus
CGCTCTTCTTAATGCACCCCAGGATCCCATTGGCCTTCTTGGCCACGAGGTCACACTGCTGCCTCATGGTCACATGGTCCCACTGCTGCCATCTGTAATATACTTCTTAACGGAGAAGTTTTTGACCACAGGCTGACCAATTAGATTAGATTTTCAAAATGCTCAACATTCAACTCCTGAGAAATGCTTTTCTTTTTCCTTCTAGTTTTACAAGCAGGCTAAAGACTGGTGGCTGTTCAGCTTTTATTTCTGTCTGCCGTTGGCCATCACAGCATTTTTCTATACTCTGATGACTTGTGAGATGTTGAGGAAGAAAAGTGGGATGCAGATAGCTTTGAATGACCACTTGAAACAGGTAAGAAATTATTACTTACATCTGGTGATTACAGAGAGACTGACAATAACAAGTGTATTAACTTACATGCCGCATCGTTATTCTGTTCTTAAATGACAATTTGAGGTTCCTATGAAGGAAAAGTTTAGAGGTACTGCTGAGCTCGTATATATCAGAGTATTCGTATTTCTCAAGTTTCCTTCAGAAATCTAAGACTTTGACAGTAGCAAAACTTGGACCAAACAGAATTACCATAAGTAACTTGAATTCAACTGCATTTGTATGATAAAGTGCATTTGTATTATCCTTTTTAGTAGCTTTATAGTTTGCATGATAATTTGCAGCGTCATTAGTGTAAACAAGCACAGTCCTCTTCTCTCATAGTCCTCATTATGGCATTTAAATTTAGACCTGAAATCAAAGCACAAAACATAGTTCAAAACAAGCTGGCATTTGAAAGTGGTTGGGCAGAATAATTTATTCTTTGTCATTTTAATTTGCATGTTTGTTTGTCCTTGATTTTTTTTTTCGTACTACAGTTCATATTTTTTTGAACTGGAGATTCTGAGACTTGGTTCTAAAACAATAGAAGAGATCTCAATGTTAAGTGCATTATTCCAAGAAAATAAGACATTCAGATGTTCTCCTAACTCTTATTTTGAGAGCTATATTTTTGCTTATCAAATATTTTGATATTAGAAGATAATAGCAGTGGAATGTAAGACAGAAACTGCAAACTATTCTTTCCAATTTTGTTTTCAGAGACGTGAGGTGGCCAAAACTGTGTTCTGTCTGGTGCTTGTTTTTGCCTTGTGTTGGCTGCCACTTCATTTAAGCAGAATATTGAAGCTCACTATTTATGATCAGAAAGATCCCAATAGATGTGAACTTTTAAGGTGAGACTGCAAAATTCCCATCTACTGCTATTTTCGTTTACTCTGTTTAAGCATATTCGGATTTGCCAGTGAGCTAATTTATTCTGTGTGTCTGAAGATCTCTCTGCTTTTTCATCCGTGTGCTCTGGTTTTACTCAAATTGCAGAGTCAGGAAATTACAGGGAATTTCACGAACACAGGGCTTCTGTGCCGTTTGTCCTGTCTGTCTTCCTCATGATCCTGTCTTCCTCATGATCCTTTCTGGATCTGCCCTCCTGCCTTGTTACTTGACTACACTATGTCCCCATTTTTGCTTTCCACAAAAAAGTTAGGATTGAATTGAAGAAAAAATAATAAATATTTCCTTCCAAAACTTAAGATGGTTGGATCTTCTTTAATTACTTTCATGAGAATACACTAAAGGTTCAGACTTTATTATTAAGCGTAGTTATTACCTCTGTGAGCTCGTCCTAGTCATGCAAGTCCCCTTCCTGTAATTATATTTAATTGTCTTGGTGAGTAAAGTGGAATCCAATTTTTATGTAGTCAAGCTCTACCAAAACTTTTCACGAAACAAAAAAAAGAGAGAGAGAAGCGTCTCACTTCCTTTAATTTCCCCACAGCTTTTTTCTTGTGATGGACTACATTGGTATTAACATGGCTTCACTGAATTCCTGCATCAATCCAATAGCTCTGTATTTGGTGAGCAAAAGATTCCAAAACTGCTTTAAGGTAAGAGACTCTGTGCAGCTGCTCCTTTGGTTTAAACATGATATCAGCAGTCAAATTAATTCCCTAACACGCACAAAGTAATGTTAATTAATGTTACTTTAATTTTTAATTGGGTTATGATGGGTGTTCTTTCCCTCTCCCACTGAAGCTACCTAGAAAGAAATTAAAGCTTCATGGGGTCAAAAAGAGAAAGCAAAAGAAAAGACTATATAACAAACCCTCTCAGCACCATGATAATCCGGCTGCATCACTTCCTGACTGGAGCTGGCAAACAGCCACCTCGAAAGCACTGACCAAGCAGAGTCAGGCTCTCTGCAGCGTTTCACGTAGACATATCCTCTGTAACCCAGCACAGAGGACACTGACCACAGATTCCATGCATCCTGGGGGAGCACTTGTAACAAAGAGGGCATCAGTATTCACTTGGCCCTTTCCAGTAGTTCCATTTAAAAATAAGATGGGCTTTTTCATATTTTGCCTCAGTTTGAAAGAAGAATCTTAGCCACTGATTCTCTGCTGAGGATGTGAGGCTCTGGATCCCATGTGGATTGCAGCCCAAATCTAGCATCTTTCACCTTGAGGCTTCTAGTCATCCAACTCTTATCCATTCTGTTTGGAAAATGTTCAGATTTGATACTCAGCAACACCAGGGTGTGATTGTTTTAGAGCAATCCAGAGTCCCCTTGTTCAAGCCCTTTATCAGGATTCTTATTTTGCTTAACCCCAACTTTTCTCTTTTTTCTCTTTTGGTGCCAAATATTTAACAGTTGGGCACTGCAAGACCTGTCACCTGGATGTCCAAATCCTTTACCAGCTACATCCTTAAGGCAGGACATTTTATAGAGGCTTTAGTTACTGTCTTACCTTCCCTGTCTACCTGACTGAGTCCTTGAGCTACTGTAGTTGAGAGCACCCAAAGAGCAGTCAACAGCATCAGCAAAGGGGCTACAGGACATCCAGGAGTTTTTTCAACTGTGTTTTTTCTTTGTCATTCTCTTATTCGGTTCCCCCCTTAAAAATCAACTACATAGCAGCATCTCAGGAAGTTTAGGTTACTGTGCATACATGTTTACCAAGAAAGATTATGGGACAAGGAGGAGTCTATTTTGAGGTGCCTCTGGAATTTCAGTTCAGATTCAGTGATGTGCCTGTTTCCAGAATGTTATTCTTCCTGCTGTTCAATCTCAGATTTTTAATGGGATGTCTCAGTAATTAGCTAGTTGTCATTTTGGCTTAGCAATATTTCTTTGCTTATACTTTAACACCAAAATGGTTGCTTAACCACTTTCCATTTCCTTCTGTACCACTGCATTGGGACAGTGTTTCAATGCATTTTGCTACACTGACAAAACAAAATGATGTCAAATGTTTATTCCTTTTATTTTAACAGTCATGTTTGTGTTGCTGGTGCCAATCCAAAGATCTGTTGTCCCTGGAGGAAAGGCAGTCCTGTTTAAAGTTCAAAGCTAATGATCACGGATATGATAATTTCCGCTCCAGTAACAAGTACAGCTCTTCATAAAAGAGACGTAAGAGGTATATTCTTTAAAATGAATGCTGGTGCCTTTCTGAGTAAGAGTGGCAAGTACTTTGGCTAAGAGAGAAGAACCTTTAGAAAAAGCAAGTTTTGTGTTTGCACGAAGAAAAGAAAATCATGAGAAGTAATTGCACAAAATCTGAGTAACTTTCAAGATCATGGACATTTGTGAAATGATCCTGTATAGAAGGTGAAGAAAAGCATAGAAATAACAAGTCATTGTTAGCACTTGAATACTTCTGAATCAGCACTTCCAAATGATCCCCACTTCCTTTATATTAAACAAGCATTTGTATTCACTATAACAGTTGTAGGAACTGGAGTCACAGTAATTACTAAGCAGCATAATATAACTTTCATTGGATCAATGCCAGTATTATATATAACTCCACACATTATCTTTTATAAAGCAAATTAACCATCATCACTATTGTTTTTTTTAAAAAGAATAAAACATGAAATATTTTGTAATGCTGGTTTAAGTGTAAAAAAAAAAAGGTGGATTTTTTACTGGAGGTATTATAGAGGTAGCTAATAAAATTATTAAAGGCTGTAGTCAAGTTGAAAGTGCATTTCACTTCGATTGTTTTTACTTACTGTTTTTACAAGGAACTTCCAAGACCTCTATAAATACTGTTCTGTCACCAGTGTGCCTGTTCAGTGCATTTGACTGCACTTTGGATACGATCAGTATTTCTCTGTCTTCCTGTTATTTGTGTTTCATATGACAGCACAGGAGAGAAAAACACTAGAAGCAAATATGTATTATCATAGAACAGCAGAAACAGTGGCTAGTATTGGAAACTAGCTATTTTTAACTGAAAACAAATTGATTGTCCCTTGTTGACTGTGGACATTTGAGAGAGAACCTGATGGCTGTTTAGTCAAGACTCTTTTGCAACAAATAGCTGTTGTGATCCCAGTACTATTGGAGCTAAATCCTTTAGAAACAGCAAATAGTGCAAAATGTAACAAAGCAAAACAGAGGGAGACAATGAATTCAAAGTTCATATTGCTTTTTGATTTTAATCTTCATAGAGAAAATAATTCACAGACTGTACTTCAAAAAACAGTACTATGTAGCACACTAGTCTTGATAGTATTTTAAGATACGCTTTACTTCTGTAGTTCCATAGTTATGGATTTCAGAAGGTATGTGATTATTTTCTGCTTCTGTAAATAGTTTAGTGAAGCATAATAAATTATAAAGTATTAAAATATGGGCAGGACCCTGTAAGAAAACAGAAAGATAAAGATGCCTGTAGTAAAGTGATGCTTATTGCCAGGAGCAATTCACATTTTGTACATACATGACAGGTCATTCTTTGCCTTTTTCATTTCCTACTAATCTGTTGCAGTTGTCCCCAACGACTTTTTAACATATTTAGTGCACAAAGGGATGAGATTTTCAAGAAAAAAAATACCATATAACATGCTTTTTTTAAAAACAATGTTTTCAATAGGCATGATATCATATTATAATAGAAATATTTATCAAAACTCAGGATTTTTTTTTTTCCAAATTTCACGTCTAAGGATTTTGACCTTTATCAGCTTTGATTAACTTCAGATTTGTTTTTTTTTTGTTTTTTTTTGTTTTTTTTTTTAATAAAGTGCCTTAACTATGCTCAGGATGATGAAAACAGTTTTCATAAAACCTTCAGCTGGTGTTACCTGGGATGAGGATAATCTCACCTGACTTTAGGTATCTACAGCACGCCTTGTAGACACCTAAAAACAGGTAAGGTGAAGCCCATTCCTGGTGTCGCCCCGACAAGAGCTGGTAGCTCTGTGTCTGTGTAGACAAGCTGAGGACCTTGCACCGGAGCATGTGCACCTGTGTGTGTAAGCATGTCTGTTTGTTTCCTACCTTCCTGAGCTGCTGTTAGCATCTGTCTGTAGCACATGCACCCAACTGCTCAAATCATAAACTTTCATAAATTTAAAGTTTTGTTCCTTAAACTTTTAAAAGGAAAGGAAAATAACTCATAATGCTTTCCTTTGCCAGGCCCTAAATTGTTAGGTAGAAGGTTAGAATTTTAAATGAAGTTAATTCCTTCTATCTTGAAAGGTAATACTTGGCTATTTTGACCATAAAAATTATTAATCGTTGTTTGCACAAGAACTCTCTCATGGTAAGCCATGAATATCACTCCACTCCACCTTGCCCGCAGGTGTTTCTGTGAAATGTATTTCATCTGCTAAGAATGGATAATCAATTAAATCCTAAGTTTGATACTGGTCAGTATTATTTTTATCAAGTTATATCATTACAATATTGTACAGGTATATTATTGTTATTTTTATTTAAAATATAGCTGTTGTATTGGCAACGTGTAACATATTTTTGTTTTACGTGAACAAATTCCCTGTTAAGTCCTCCTAAGTCAGACATTTAGGTTTTGCAGACAAAGTGCATATATACTGCCTACTTTTCAGGAGTAATATACTTATTAGCACACTCTTTACCTTTTTTTTTTTTTTTTTTTCCCAATATTTTTCAAAGCAGTAGTTTTACTGAAGCTCTCCTATAATAAAAGTTTCCTACACTAAAATTTTAAAATATGCTGTCATACACTTAGAAGATTATACAGGAGATCTCAAATGTGCCTATGTTCCAGCTAGATTTGAGTCTCTCTTACTGAATACAGGCCTTCCCAAAAGCCCTCAGTACAGGTTTATTCCTGAATCCACTGAAGTCAGTGAATGTTTAACCACTCACTTCAGCTAGAGCACAATTTGGGCACAACATGAGCTTTTTAAAAACACGTACGTGAAGTTTGTTGTCTTGAAGAAATACAGGATTTTTCTTATTTTGGCAAGGGAGTTATCTAGAAAGGTTAGAAAGTAAAAAATAAAAGCTCTGCAGTAAACAGCCTGTCTAAGGCTACCTAGTTCAGCCTCAAAGAGAGGGTTGCGCAGACCGGAACAACTGCAGAGAGGAACATGCATCTTGCAGAGGAGTGTGGTGCACCTTGCTCAGGAGCTTTGACATAAAGCAAGTATCATCGGCCCCAGTGGAATGAGAAGTTAACACAGAATGGCTCAAGATGGAAAGAAAAAAAAAACAACAGAAATGACAGGACATCTCTGAATTTTGGCCTTAAGATAATAGATTTAACTTCCTCAGCTGCTCTGGATTGTGTCTACACACAATACTCTGAGAATTTAGCAGGATTTTCAGACTGGGTGGACTGAACTGATAACACTGGTACTGCACCTCAGAGAATAAAATGCAAAATTCAATGCGTATGGAGCATCTACTGTGAGTTTTTTGTATTTCACTGTCCCAGAATGTCCTTTAACTGAGACACAGTTGACTTAGCAAAAAAATGTTGTATGTACTGAAATGAAAATGTTAAAAAGTCTTTTTAAATTGTTCTGTATAGCTATGTAAAATAATTCTATATTTCATTGTCTGTGGTCACTTAAAATAGTAACTTCTGTGTTTCGCACAGTGTAAACCAACTAAATTACCAATAAAATATTTGTAATTTTGATTCATTAAGAAAAGTCCTCTCTGACCTTTCTTCTCCCACTGGACCTCCTTCAATTATTTAACAGTGATGTAAAAAAGAAGCAATTCTTTCAGAACTAAAAATCAAAGCCTTTGTGTGAACTAGCTTTATACTGCTAGTTGAAAACTGGAAAGAGTTCAGACTTGCATGCGCGTTGCAAAACTGTCCGATGTTTGTTGGAACAATCAGTCATGCCTATCTTTGCTCCACTTGTTTTTGCTCAAAATGACAGTTGCAATCTCTTCCCTACACACCCATATATAGTAATAAATCCTCCTATGTTGGGACATAACAAACAAAAGCCCTGAAACTCTTAATTCGTTAGTTTAGAAGTGAGTGCATTCTGTGCTGGACTATGCCTTGTGAAAACCATCAGGCCTTTACAAGGTGACAGGGTAATTTTGTGCTTGTTTTCATTTTCCTTTTCTTGAAGCAACGGAAAACAATATCTGACAATGTATGCTGTAGTCAGTAAGATATGTAATTTTATATGCTTGCAAAATCCGTGCATCCCAAAATGTACTTGTTATTGCTGATGACTTCATTCCAAATAGTTTAGGTTTCCTCCTGCTTTATGGGTGCAGCAAGCCACCAATTTAGATTTGTCTTTTCTCATGGTCTCATGGACCTTACTGCATACTTTCAAGTTTCCTGTGCTTGGGACAGACACACTTGTAGAGATGAGATGCCTTTAAGTAAATACTCTGCGTATTTCTCCTGCTTTCTTCCTGTTCCTTCATCTTTGGCCCTCAATAGTGCTGTGTGCAAAGTCTTCACCAGCCACTGCCTGCAAAAACTCATTTTTTTGCATATTTCTTTTACATCCTGCAGGTTCATATATGTAGGTCATAGCCCTGACACCACAGATAACTTACTCCCTGACCACAACTCGCTTTTATGTTTGTCTCATCCTCAGTTTTATCTACTTCAGTCTTGGTTGTTTCATTTGGGGGATTAACTGTGCAGCTTGTTGTCATTTTTCCTAAGCACACTAGAACTTACATAGCAACATGGGTATACAGGCAATTTGCATTCTTCAAAGACCCACTCACCCTGGCCACGCTGAGAAGGGCAGATTTGGTGCTCTGGTGTTGGTGGAGCAGGTTGGTTCAACTGGCAACCTGGCGCTGGGGCTGTTCAAGGTAGGGTGGTTGTGTCGAGTCCATCCTCTCTCCTGCAAAGGGACAGAGCAGCAACCAGGGTGCTGGGCAAGACTTGGGTGCTTTTTACTGCGTGTTCCTGTAGATGATTCCAAACAAATCCATGTTCTCCTGGTCACCTTCCTTCAGCGTCAGAAGTGGTAAGATTACTGTGTTCCTTAGTCACAGGTGACAGGTGATTTACTAGTTTGCAGTTTCTACCTTAAAGATGCTGTGAATAAAAACCCTAGTATCTATCTGGTCTGTCATTCTTTCTATGTACTCTTATTTGGCTGTGAAGGAGGTCCCAAAATTCACCCTCACCACTGAAAAAGCATCCCTAGGGTCCTTCTCTTCAACAAAACCTGGTGTAGAGTATAGCTAAAGGAACAACCTTCGGCGATTGATCTTTTACAGCAGTAGTCAATATCCTAAGCCTGTGGATCCTTTGTGGGAAGCCAAGTACGTGTTAGTTACAAGAGGCAGTGACTGGAAGGAGCTTTACCCTAGTGATGTGGTGACCAGTTTGACTCTGCTGTAATTCATCCACCTCACCCGGGAGCTGTGCATGTTAGGGCACAAATTTCAAATACAATAATATTGTACACAAGCTATCAGCATGCCTGTCAGTGGCTACGTACTATTATTGTAGCAGTGCTGCCATGAAACTTCCCGTCCCACGTTACCATGCTTGAAGAGGGCCCTGGAAAAGCTGAGAGCCAAAACTCAGAGCTCAAGTAAAACCCGAAAGGAAACACTGTCATGGAATTAGGTTAACGATATGTTCTTCACAAAGTCAGTTTCCAAAACTTGCTTCTACTTCTTTCTGCTCTTGCAGGAGATGGGGCAAGTGGTGTTTGCTGCTCTTTTGTCTTTTACTGAGTTTCATGTGCCAAAGTTTGCAATAACTAACAAGTCTGATTGCCCTGAAATTCTCAAGCAGGTCAATGGTGAAAATGAGGGAACGAAACAATGGCTTCCTTGCCGAAAATAAAAGGAAAAGAGAGGAAAATCATCAAGCTAAGGAAATCAGAATTGGTGGAGTTTAGGCTTTACCTTTACATGCTGTAGCTCCAAGTGTGACGGTAGAATTCATGCCAACAGAATTATTTGTTGATGAAACTAAATTGAAAGTGCAGCATAGTTGCTAATACTTGTTCACTTCACAGGACCAAACTGCAGCCTGCCCAGTCTGTCAGTATTTGGAGCTTTTCCCTGAAATCTGTATACAGCAAATGCCCCATCCTAAAGCATTAATTTTGATATTATAGATCTGGTCCTGTTGCTCTTCCTATCTTGTTTGCATAGGTGTAATGTGAGTGGTTCAGCTCTGCTCTCTTTAAGTGCCTAACACCTGCAGTAATCATACACACACACAAATACATATACATATACACACACAAGCATTTATTCACAAACAAAATATAGTATATGTACTAGTCTATCATATATTTTAATATTATGTCCATAATCATTAGTAGTAAAATTCACTAAGCACAGACAAAAATATTTCTGTTGTTTTCTGACTTGGATATCTGCTCATAACAATAAAAGTTTGGCATAGTGACAAATAATGCACTACTATATACTATGCAAAATTATGTAAAGCAATTAGAATGTAAATCTGAGAATTTAAATGATATTCAGAATATCTGTAATTCCAAAGAGAAGTTATGAAATCATTTTATAATTTTACTACACTAATTTTAATTTAGAATTTTACACTTTATAAACATTTTGTGGTAACAGAAAAGCAGGGTCTTTGGCAAAAATTTCAGAACTTTTTATTCTCATATGAATTCAAAACTGATTGTAAAACATCAAATGAATCAGTAAATGAATATTGTGCTGCAACCATCTTCATTGGTTTTGAAGATTTTTCCTGTAGGACAGATCGCTAAAATTCTCATCTAAAATTTGTTTATCCAAATTTTGTGTTAAGGAAACAACGAGCAAAGAATAGGTGTGTTCCTGGCAAAGTTCATTTTTGCAACCCACCTAATGTTTACTCTTTTGAAAGCATTTGATCATGGTACAGGTGCTCATGCTTGAGCTCAGGCATTTTACTTACAGAAGTCTTCATAGGAAAGACAATTAATTTACATATGGGTAACAGCATTTGATCCTTGTCTACATATATATGCAATTTATGTAAGAAATTATATTGTAGTTAATGAAATTTGAAAATATTTGAAAATAAATATTGTGATATCTAATATAGAATTAAAATACACTTAGTATACTGTATAATATGTGTATGCATATATATGTGTTTTTAATCTCTGTGCGTATAGACATATATATGCTTGTGTACATTTACATGTATTTACACACTGGCACGCACAATAATAATTACACTTACCAAATTGCTGATCACATTGAAAGAAGCAGAGAAGACTAGAGAAGCTACAGCTGGGAGTAAATGTACCAGAAATTTCTAGTAAATAGATTTGTTGGGACATCCCCTGTGCTTTTGTCCACTCAGGAGGTTATAGTAGTTCAGACCCATCTTGGTACAAATACCCACAGTTTTTCAAGTATCCAAAGCCTGCCCATGGTTACTATAGTCTTTCCAACGAGCTTTAAAACCTGGAGAGCAATCGTGCTTCATGGCACTCTTACAAGAGAGTTGTGCAGAGAAGTTGCCAGCGCTGGGCTCTTGGCCAAATTCCAGTTTAGATAGTTGCAACCTGCTTGCTCTGCTCTTCTGCTCTCCCATCAGCAGCAGTGCGGATTAGAGGAGCACACTGCCCTGCTCTGGAGTTTCGCACTTTGCACCGAGACGTCTGTTATGTCTCACACTGGAGGTGACTCTGTTTTGATGATGGAAAATGGGAGAGGTCCAAATCTCTTGTCAGTTTTCAAAGTACTGGCAGGTGTTTCAGAATGAAGGAAGAATTAAGTGTAAAATCAGTGCCTTAATACCGAAGCTTTCTTTCAGTGTGTCAGCTCAATGTTAAGTGGATATAAATCACTCTTTTTTACAGACTTCGTTGAGGAGTTTTATAAACCTATGCTTTAAAGGTCTTTTAAATGCGTAGCTTTTATTTGCATAGCTAGAAAGATTTATTATGCTCTAGAGTCCATTAAAAATATCCACGTACTTTGAACAGACATTAGGCCTGTCTACAAGGTTGGGTGTAGAGAGCCAGGAGCTGCAGAGCTCAGCGCTGCGGGGGGCTGAGGCGGCCTTGCTGCTTCAGGAGCAGAACAGGCTCACGTCCCTTCAACTCAAAGCCTGGGCAGGCTGAGCTCAAGCCACCTGCTCCCATCCATCCTTCCTAAGACAGGCCTAAGTGCCAAATGGGGCACTTCTAAGTGTGTTGATGATATTCCAAGTAATTTCTTGGTCCCAAATTGTCTTACATACATAGCAACCTGCCTACTAAAAGCCGCACTTTATTTGACTGGGCAGAGTCGTGGGTAACCTGCTCCATCAAGGTGACCCCAGTTCAGCAGAGGGGTTGGACTAGGTGATCTCCAGAGGTCCCTTCCAATGCCTACCATGCTGTTACTCAAATATAAGCTTGTCTATCATATGTGTTATCTGCTTTCATATCTAGGAAAGTGTCCACTATCAGAGAGTAAGAGCATGATCAAATCGATAGCATAGTGGATAAGAAAAAAAAAAAAAACAGACATCCCTTTTTGCCTGTATCTCTGCCCATTTCAATCCTAGTCAAGTCACTTTGACTAAGATACTGGGAGATATATGGGTGAAGAATTAATGTTTTGGATGTAGCATTGTGTGAATTAGTGCACCCGTGACAGCAAGAGTCGGTGAGTATTTTTGAAAGTTTATCCTATTGTGCACCAAAATTGACTTTGTGACTAAATCAATGGAAGCTCGCCAGGGGAAGCTATGTTGGTGTGTAAGAGAAATAGCTGACAGCACTTTCTGCAGGTTTTGTAGCTCCTTCCTGCAGGTTTTGTAATTTTTATGGGTATGAAGGGAGAGCTAAGTGGTAACTGACTTGTTGAGTTTATGATAAGTTGAATTCTGCTGAGTGACTGTTCTGCGGGCAAATGTCGGTCAAGTATCATGCTAATGATACTGGTTTACTTTTTTATTTAAAATAACTATTCAAATTCAACACATCTTCTTTCTGCAGGCTCTAGCGTGTCTGCATTTTGATCTACCCTCATATATCCTTCAATAGGGATTAAGTTATGATTGTTTCTCTAGTTTTTTTTTTTTTTTGGCTTATCTTTAACTGATGAACTCAGGTCACAGGTAACCATGAAGCCATCATCTCTCGAGATTTACTTTTTTTGCAAATCTTTTTTTCTGTTTTCTGTAACTTGTTTAAATAAGATGAACTTAGTGTTTCTTATAGAGGGTAAAAAAAAAAATAACGCCTTATTTATAAAGTCAAACAAGTGATACTGTACACAATTTTCTCCATTTTTGTCCTATTAACAATTGCATGTATTTGCAGTGACCTTGACGTAGCAACTCTCTTGTTCAGAAAGCTTTGATTTTGCTGAGCTTCTTAAGAAGTAGGAAGGAAGTTGTGACACACATACATACACATACAGATATTAAGTACTGTTAAGGAAGACAAGCAGATGCGTTCCTTAATAGTAATTAAATAAGATGAGGGAACACACTCTCCACTTCAATTAAGAATTTTCAAAATTTCTTACCTGACGAGGACTGTCAGTTCCTCTTCCTTTTTTATACCAACATTTCTTTTAAATTATTCCTTAAAATGCATAGCACATAGGAAACAACATCAGCCTTCTGTGTAAAACATCGTCAGATATTTGCAGTTACAACTGCAGCATTAGGAACACTGTTGGCAGCACAGCATTTTATTTTTTTCTAACAAGACAGTTTTGAATTCTAACACTGTTCTTCAGTGTATCGACATACTGCATTTCATATTCAATTCATTTAAACATACACTACCTTTAATTGTAAAACTGCTGAACAGACCCATATCCATAGAAGACCTTTAAAGACCTTACATGAGATGACCTACCAGCTTCACGGGGATAGCTATCATTTAAAGGTGATTTTTTTTTTTAACTGTGTGGGTTTGGAACAACTATTTTGGAGAAACAACAAGTGTCTTTTCACTTCTTTAGGTTGTTCATGAGGATGTCATGTAAGACAAAGTCAGAAGTCTTGTCAAAGAAAAGATCTTTCTGTCTCCTCTCTTAGGCTCTATGCTGGTCAGTCCTTCTGTCTGTCTCATGTAAATCAGACATGTCATTGCCCACACCATTGCCTGCACAAGACCTCTTGCCCAAAGCTTTGTTTCTGCTCCTGTTCATACTGTTTCCACATGATACCGTGATGTGGCCTGCCTAAAAACTACCTTCTCACTCTGAGTTTGGACAGACATTAGGGAGGAATGGAAACTTCCCCTCAGCTCATGGTTCTTGGACAACTACTTTAAAAAACAGCAGCCTTGCAGACATGGCACATGGACGTCAGTGTCACATGAGAAGTTTGGGTGTCACAAAGCGGCACCTCAGTGGCTGTCTATTGCCATGCCCGGGTGTGCACCGGGCTCTTGGTGGTGGTGTGGGTCACTCAGAGGTTCATACCTTAATATCCCTCTTGGGCATTGGAGAGATGGAGATCTTCCAATGGAGATCCTCGTTTAGTTTCTTCCGAAATAAATCTAGTTTGTAACCACTCAAATTTCTTTGAGAACCAAACTCCAGGTAAGTGAAAATAATCAGTGGCTTTACTTCAAAACAACCCTGTCAAAGCCAAGCTGCTGTAGACAGAGATTTAATTTTCTTCAGATAAATTCATTTGTTTAAACACTTAAAAATTTAAATACTGATTTACCCCTTAGCCCATCTTGATTTTATTCCCATGTGCTTTTTGCTACTTTTTATGCCCATTCTCAGCCTTCTCTCCACTTTTTGCACTTTTTATATAATTCCTTTTTCTTTTTCTTTTTTTTTTCCAGATTATTAAGGTGTCTCTACACTTGCATTTAGGGATAAAACTGTATTTTTTTTTATTCTGATTGGTTATTTATGTATGGAAGTTATTTATTTTGGCGAAGCTTTTTAACCAAAAGTTATAAGGTGACTATAACATTTGGAAAACTTTGTTTGAGGCAGAGTAAATAATATACCCTGTATATCCCACAGAGGCAGATATCACAGAATCAGAGAATGTGTCCAGAAAAATCTAGGGGCAAGATAGGGATACGAATAATTGTTAATTATGTCATGAGCAGTTATTTGGAGTATATAAGGAATGAGCAATCCCAGGTGCAGTGGTTCTGGTGCAATTCTTCCACTTCTGACTGAAATAAACAGCGATAAACATCTCTGAAAAGGTTTCTGTTTGTTAGATTTTCATTTTTTCACACATTTTTCACAGCAGCTATCCATTTTCATGTCAGCTATTTCCTCTTCTCAGTACAAATAATGCAATAATAAGCCCCCTGTTCAATCTTGCTGCCAAATCAATAGAAATAGGAACATCACACCTGTCAGAAACAAAAAAAAATAGCCAAGAAAATTGTTACAGTCACATTGACATAGTGTAGCTAGTAAATAGCAGAACCATACACCCTATTCTCTCTCTGCTATCACAGTGAATCTCACTGCTGATTTCACTGATTAAAAAAAAAAAAAGGCGGCTTTATTTTTAGCTTGAATTTTTAACTTCATCTTTTTGACGGAGGAGCTTTTCAGACCTTTGACTGCTGGACTGAACAGTCCTTTGCTGTTTGTCCCGCTTTTGTGTACCATGACAAAGTTATCCTTGAGTCATCACATTGATAATCTAAGTAGATTGAACTCCTGGAGGCCTTCCAGGTCTTTAACGATTCCCATGGCTTTTCTTTGACCCTCCTCCAAATTATTCACATCCATCATGAATTCTGAATGCTAGAAAGGGACACGCTATTCCAGTAGCGACTGCCTCTCTGCCAAATGCAGAAACGGCACAGCTTTCCACTCCTGTCCACTGCAAGTGCCTTTTTTGTCCCTGTGGTCTGTGGTGGATTATCTCATGCCTTCCTCACAGTCATGGCTTTACAGGAAAGTTCTCCCACTTCTAGGGTTTCTATTTTTCCTCCTAGATGTGAGAGCTTCTATGCGGCTACCTAGAAATGTCATTTGTTTCTCTGTTCTTCCTTGTCTAGTGTCCCTGAACACTCTTTGTCTGACCTATCTCTTCTTAATTTTGCACTCCTGTTATCTTTGTGCTATCACCAAACTTTGATAGACATGCTGTTATATCCCTTTCCACAATCATTGAAAAAAAATGTATGATTCCTCTGGCATCTTATGGACAGTTAAGCAAACAAGACAAAACTACACCAACAGCTACAAATATGATAGAGATTTATCATGAAAGCAGTTTTAGACAATATAATGTGTGCTATGCTGAATAATTTTTGTATAGTTTGTTAATGACTATGTTATGCAGTGCCAAAGCAAACATTTTACACAAGTTTGGCAGTTTGTCAACTGAAGTTGGATTTTCATTCAAGAAGTTCAGCAACTTTGAAAAAAACTTCTCTTAAAAGCTGTTTTGATTGGAATTAATGATATTGCCTTCCTTAATTCTTGCTAATTAGTGTATGCTTTTTTTTTGGTTATTTTCCTTAGACCGTGGTCTGGCTGCCAGACCTGCTGTTTCCAAGTCCCTTCATTTTTGACTTGAAATGGTAGGAAAATGTTGTCTTCCATCTAGTTCTATGGAAGTGGAAATGAAGAAGACTCACTAAAAAGCAACACCAGAGGCTCTTTATACTTTTCCCTTAGAAAGAATATGATTGTAAGATACATGGACCTTAAAAACACATGACTTCTTCAGCACTAGTTAGATGTCCTTACCACCACTGGAGGATTCTGCTGGAATCATCCTCACCCATCAGGAAGACATCATTCGTTTTTCTCTCTAATACAGAACAGAAACACTTAGTGATTGCTCCTGCTTTTTCTGTTTGAACTTTTGCAATTACATTCGGATCACCTAGCTTTTTCTCTTGTTAGTATTGGTCTTCCTTTGATCTACTTCAAAAACATTTTACTGCATTCTTTATCTTCTCTCATTAATTTGCTTCATGCTCTGCCTTCTAAGTTGTGCACTGATATCACTAATATATATGTTTTCTTTTTTTAAGTATTTATTTTGCCCTGATTTCTCTTGCATTCGCACTGCTTCTTTTTACAGATATAACCCTCTTTGAAGAACTGTAGCTTTTTCAACACCTAGTAAAAAAAGCAAGTCCTAGTTATCATTCATGTTTCTTTTCATATCTTCATGCTCTGCCTTCTAAGTTGTGCACTGATATCACTAATATATATGTTTTCTTTTTTTAAGTATTTATTTTGCCCTGATTTCTCTTGCATTCGCACTGCTTCTTTTTACAGATATAACCCTCTTTGAAGAACTGTAGCTTTTTCAACACCTAGTAAAAAAAGCAAGTCCTAGTTATCATTCATGTTTCTTTTCATATTATTTCTCCTAACTGATTTCACTTATCATATTGAGTGATAAGATATAGCAGCTTCATGCAACTTAGAGATGCAGGTTGAATATCAAAGTCTGTCACTAAAGTGAACCAGGCATTCTCCCACATAAAGATCTAGCAAAGAACCAGCACAAGTTCAGCGGAAGCAAAGAAACTCAAAAGTTTCTTAATTGTATTCTTACTTAATTGTATTTTGTTCAGAAAACAGTGAAGAGCATCCTGCACTTGCAGTCCTTCGTGATTCTTTTTAATCCGATGTTTTATTGTGCAGGCTCAAAACACGTTTTCACCTGTAAAAAGGATGACATGTTTGTTAGGTTTATTGTCCACTTTGAGACCATCAAAAGAAAAAACAGAAAAGGAAGAAAAAAAATCTCTTCTAGGGTATTTTTATTTTTATTTTGGTTGTTGTATGAAGATGTAGCACCTCTTGGTGAGCATGTTTGGACACAAATGTGAAAGTTATCCGTATCTCACTGTCTGAACCCAGAAAAAGGACTAAGTTTCATTCCATTCTTCTTGGCTCCACATATGCATATTTTATATGTTTCCTGTAGCACCCCTGCAAACATCCACACAATTTTAAGTGTAACATATCACAGTTGCTGTTTGGATGTGTGAGATAAACATTCTTCCTTTTGACCCTTTGAGCCGAGTTGTTTTTTTCAGTTCTGGCCCCAGGACAGTCCAGTGTGGTGGCAGAGGCCAGATGTATGAGGTGGAATTCATTTCCACTAGCTTTAGACATCTGGAGTATGGATATCCAGAATTTGGCTAGTCACTTAAGATGAGTTGACTCACCTAGTCAACTTAGGATGAGTTTTTTTAGTCCGGGGAGAAAAATAACCACTGATGAACAGGGATGAACACTGGGACAAATGCCATTGGACATCTTTGTTCATGACCTGGATAACGGAGCAGAGGGCATCCTTAGCAGGTTCACAGATGACACGAAACAGGCAGGAGTTACTGATGCATCAGATGCTTGCACTGCCATTTGGAGCAGAGAGGAACCTTGTGGAAAGCAACAAAGGGAAGAACAAGGTCCTTCACCCAGGGACAAATAACCCCATGCATCAGTACAGGTTGGGGGTTGACATGCTGGGAAGCATCTCTACAGAGAACGACACGGAGGTCTTGGTGGACAACACCATGTAAACATGCACCTTTGGGCGCACTGCAATGATCCAAAGGATGATTTGGCAATTGCCTAATAAGGATATGTAAAGGGAGAACGAAACAGAACATAAGCACTTAACTCTTCTCCACATAATTGATGTATCAACATTTAAAAAATCAACTTTTCTGATATGTGGAATCTGTCAATAAAATAACTTCATGTATTTTAATAAAAAAATAGGTTTTAAAAATTCTCTGTAATGTGCCTGTTTCCTGCTTTTTGTTATTTAGAGTAGAAATTAGTTGTAGCAAGCATGTTGTTTGTCCACCGATTTAGTCATTCATGAGGA
This sequence comes from Tinamus guttatus, assembly GCF_000705375.1. The sequence continues at coordinate 54,093 of NW_010582235.1, forward strand.
GGATAGTAAGTTATCTGAAATAAAGTTATACTACTTCCCCCTTTCAAAATTGATGAACCTTGTTGTTACAGGTGACTAGGGAGCAAAACAAAAAGTTTTCCATGGTTTATTTTGTAAGTATATATTCAAAGATCTGAAATAACACATTCATAAGAAAAGAATTCTTATTTCTAACCTTTGCCTTGCAGGCTGAATCTCTTGACTGCCTATGGATACAGATGAAATATCTTCAGATATCTACAGAAATATCTACCAATGAAATACCTTCCTATCCTGAAATCTATTGGTCTGGATATAGACTTGATAAAAAGTGCTAATGGGATTATTCAGTGGCTGGTAGGTATCCAGTGGTAATGCAGCTAAAATAACATCAGAAGTTATGACTTTATTTAGGAAAGTAAAGTCATTATTAGATGCATTTATTTCTTAATGCACAATGTTAGCATCTGGCTTTGACTAAAAATGTCATGCATTTTTTTTTTGTTTTACATTTCCTCCTGGATTTTTCAACCATGGGAAAACAGGGAGAGATTTGTGAGCATTAATGGAGCCCTCCTGCTTTCCATCTATGATAGAGCTATACCTCCTTTGAACAGTCCTTTCCCTAAATTGGTTGAAGTAGGAGCATTGCAAGTGGCAGAGCCAAAACATGATGTTGAATCACAAAACAACTTAGGTTGGAAGGGGCTTCTAGAAGTCATCTAATGTAGCCCTCACTCAAAATATGTCCAACTCCAAAGCTAGTCTGGGGGCTCTGATCTGGCCTTAACCTGATGGACAGTGATGGACAGTCTGCATTACCTTGTTTATGGATGTTCTGCATTGACTTGATAGACGGTGATGGACATGCTTCATTATCTTGTTTATGAGTTGAAATTTTTTTTTCCATATATGCAGCTGGAATTTCCCTTGATGGAACCTGTGGCTGTTGCCCCTTTTTATTGTGCATGTCTGACAAGAGTTTGGCTCCATCTTCTCTACAACACTCTAATAGGCCTCCAAGGATAGTAATTTGTTCCCCCTCCCAGCCAAGTCCCCTCTTTTCCAGGCTGAACAAACCAAGTTCCCTCTGCCTTTCCTTCTACACCATGTTCTCCAGCCCCTGACTGCTTCATTCTTTCCATTATTTCACAGTTCGTCAAAACCAGGCCCAGCACTCCAGATGTGCTCTTACAGGCACTAAAGACAAGGGAAGGATCACTTTCCTCAGCCCACCAGCTATGCTCTTACTATTGAAGCCAAATCAGAGATTAGCCCTCAGTGCTGCTAGGCAGCATTGCTGGCCCATGTTGAACTTATTGTCCACCCTTAAGCCTATTTTTGCAGAGGTTCTTCCTGCTTCATTGGCCTCCGACCTGCACTGCTACTTTGGGCTGTTTCTCCCCAGATGCAGGACTTGGTGTTTCCCCCTAGCTAAACTCCATGATGTGTCTGCCTGACCATTTCTCTATCAAGCCGAGGTCCTTCTGAATAGCTGCCCTGTCCTCCCTGGTATCAAGTGCCCCCACCACCCCACCTTCCTCTCCAGTGTGGTGTATCCTGTAAACTTGAAGTACACGGGATCCAACCCACCACCCAGGTCACTGGTAAAAATATTGCGTTGTACCAATGCCTCCCTAGGGACCCCTGAGAATGCCGTTTTTACCTAGTATCCAATTAGACTTTCAGCTATTACTTATTACCCTTTAAATCTATTGGTCTAGTCAGTCTTTTAGTCACATTGTAGTCCACATCTCAAGTTCGTATTTTGATCATTCCAAAGGCCTTGCTGAAGCCTAGATAAACAACATCTGTTACTGTCTTTTTCTCCATACAACCAGTCATTTTAACATAAAGGCAATCAGACTTGGTCTGGTAAGTCTACGCTGACTGTTCCCAATTACCTTCCTCATGTAACTCATGTCCAGAGGGGTTTGCTCCATAACCTGCAGATAGATTGAGGACAGATGGTCCGGACAGTAGTTTCCCAGATCCTCTTTTTCTCATTTTTTTAAGATGGACATGACATTTGCCTTTTTCATGTCATTAGGAAACTCTTCCAGTTTTCATCACCCTTCAAAGATAATAGAGTCCAGTCCCATGAACTTCTGTGTGTCCAGTCAACTAAACTGATCCATCTCTCCACTCTCCTCTACCATGGATACCACTTCCCTTTTCCCATACTCTGCCAAAGACTCGGGAAGCCTGGAAGCAGACCTTGCCAGTAAGGACAGATGCAAAACAGTCTTTGAGTCAATTTGGCTTTTCTACACTCCTCACCATCAAGTCAGCCTTTACATTCAGCTGCAAAACCAGGCTTTTGTTATTTTTCTTTGTAGCAGTTTGTTTGGCTGCCATTGTACTTTTATTTATTTATTTATTTTTACCCTCCACATCCCTCACCAATGTAAACTCTAAAATTTGTCTTTCCTAACACTATCCTGGCATGCTCGAGCAATGCTTACCATACCTCTCCCTGCCCCCGCTCTCTGAGCACTTCCTTTTCGTGTTTGAGCTGGTCAGGAGCCTCCTGCTGATCCAAGCTGGCCTCCTGCCACACCGTTTCCCACACATCAGGATGGACCTCTTGTGCTTTCAGGAACTGTTCCTTGAGGATCTCTGCCATGGGAGTGAGGGCTTGCCGTGCAAGGTACTGCTGATGTTTCAGCATTTCTTCAACTTTGCTAGAAGAGCAGTTTATACTACTGTTCCCTACTCTACTAGAGGCAAAATCAGCCAGGTAAACTGCATAAGCTATATAAACTAATCCAAGTAATTGGACTGAAATGAGCTAAGGAATACTCACAAATCATTTTATTAGCTGGATATAGGGAAGTCAGTATAAATAGAGCAACAAACAGCTGGAAAAAAAAAAAAAGACATTGAATATATACCTCCCGCCCAGGTTCAAATTTACAATATTTAAAGCCAAATTGGGAAGGGTTGATTTAACTCTAACCAATGTCCAACTAATTTGTCAAGTTACCACCTGCAAAAAATAAGTTATATACATCTCTACATATGCAGTAGTTGAACAAATAATTTTAAATCCACTTTGATACCTGAGAGTAGCAAAATATTTCGGATACCAAAATAAAATAAATTTAATTCCAGGGCAAGGTTTAGGCCCAGCTTACAGAATTTGTAGCCACTCATTCTTGAAAACGATCATCCACTGAGACTACTTTGCTACTCTCATTGCCTCTTCTTGACACTGCTTTCCTAACTGTTAGGTACTTAAATATTATTTCACTTGTGAGAAGAAAAGGTTATGAGAATAATTCTAAACATATTTTTAGACCATTCAGATGGGAGCTGAATTTCTGATTCTATGGATAAAATCCTGAAAACACTTGCAAAAGAAAAAGCCACTAAAACTAAATCGCAAATACAAATTAAATTTCCAGTTAACTTACTTAAAATATATCTCTGGAAAATAAACCAGTTGATGGGGAAAAATATTACTCAGGTCCAGCCTGGCCTTTATTGTAACAACTATTATAAACTATTATAAACTTTTATAAATTATAAACAGTACTTTGGAAAACAGCTAACTGCAGCAATTTCCATCTCTATTTCAAATACATATACTTTCCTTTTTGTAGTCAATCCCCAGCTAAAAATTCTAATGTTCCCCCTATTGTGCGGTTTTCTCATAATGATTTTACCATTGTTAAGTCTCCTCCCCTTTACTGGAAATGGCTTTTCGTTTTTCCCTCTCTTCAAACATCCTAGTCTGCAGATGAGCAGGATACTGACAAAGGCACACCTATTTACTGAATCTAAACATGCCCGAGTTATCAAGACATCTTCAAAGTGCTCCTCTTCCTTCCACTCTGCCCCCCACCCTTCTTGCCACATAGAAATTACAATTGCTTTTGATGTCAGTGTGTCTGAATTCCTGGTTCTAGTGTCAACCACGATGTAGGATACTTACTTAAAAGAAAAATTGAAAGAGGAAGAACAAGTCAGATGAGGTCTACTTTTTGTTCTAGGAAACCTTGAGGACATGAAACACTTTAGACATGGGAGTAATCTAATTAAAATCAGGAGCTTAAAATCATTCATCTTAAGAAGCTGAGAAAATATCTTACAAGACCAAAGACTAGGAGGTAAAATCCTAGATCTGTGTTTCTTGCCTACATGGGATAACTCAGAGCTTTGAGGTGCCTTAGATATTAGGAGTGAATAGATATTTTAATGGGTACACCAATTAGGCAACCAGCCATGCTAGAGCCCATATGCTGGATTTCAGTAGCCTAAACACAGATGGCAGGTATAATTTAAGATGCCCTATGTCCTGCCTTATGTCTTATGCCTTGTCTTATGACAAGTCTTATGTTGTATTTCCAGCCCCATCAGTGTCTCTCAGATGTTCCCTCCAGAGTGTATTATTTCTGCAGGATTTTCATGCTCATGCAGCCACACTGCAAGAGCTATCTGCAGCAATATCTGTGTTAAGTAGAATCATAGAATGCTTAAGGTTGGAAGGGACCTCTAGAGGTCATCTAGTCCAACCTCCCTGCACACATAGGGTCACCTAGAGCACATGGCACAGGACTGCATCCAAGCAGGTTTTGAAGATCTCCAGAGAAGGAGACTCCACAACCTCTCTCTGGGCAGCCTGTTCCAGGGCTCTGTCACCCTCACTGTTAAGAAATTTTTCCTTAAGTTCCTGTGGAACTCTTGATGCTTCAGTTTGTGGCCATTACCTCTAGTTCTGTCAGTAGCCACCACTGAGAAGAAGCTAGCACCATCCTCCTCACTGCCTCCCTTGAGGTACTTATAGACACTGATTAGATCCCCTCTCAGTCGTCTCTTCTCCAGGCTGAACAGGCCCAGCTCCCTCAATCTCTCCTCTTAGGGCAGATGTTCCAGGCCCCTGATCATCCTTGTGGCCCAGCACTGGACTCTCTCCAGCAGCTCCACATCCCTCTTGTACTGTGGGGCCCAGAACTGGACACAATACTCTAGATGCGGCCCCACCAGGGCTGAGTAGAGGGGCAGGATCACCTCCCTCGACCTGCTGGAGACACTCTTCATAATGCACTCCAGGATCCCATTGGCCTTCTTGGCCACGAGGGCACACTGCTGCCTCATGGTCAACTTGTCATCCACCATGATGCCCAGGTCTTTCTCTGCAGAGAAATATCTGCATTTAAAGCTAGCGCTCATATGTGACAGAACTGCAAACTGTGTGTGTGTGTGTGTGTATAAGACCTGGGCATCATTCAGCCTCTTAAGACCAAAATTGCCTTGCTAAAATTCTTTAATTGCTACCTAGCCCTGGAACTGCCTAAATTCTCTATTTTTCTCACTGAATTGCATTAGAAATTCTTGAGATAAGGTTCTGGGATGTGGGATATGTAAGTTTGCACGCTTTCAAGTCTTAACACAAGGTTTTGTGCAATGAGCCACCAGCCTCTTGTGCGTTTTGAATTTTGTTCTTTTTATGAAAGCATAGTAAAGAGGAAGCAATGCTGCAGATCTGCACTCAGATATTCCTCAGAGCAACGAAGCTTACAGGCTAAGCTCAGACTGACGGAGTCCTCCGTGAGCAGCCCTGAGATAGATGCCCAAACCCAAGCAAAAGAGCAAGTCAGACATACTTGCTCCGCAGTGTTCCCTGTTAGATACTTTAGCTGATCTGTTCTTTCTGACAGTGAGAAATCCATTCTCAGGCACCTTCCTGATGTCTCTGGGATCTCTCCTGCAAGACCCCACCAATGTCACAGGTCTACATTCGTAGTGACATTTTGGATACAGTCCCACATATCTAACTATGTACCAGTGAATTTCCATGATAGTCTACTTCTAAGCACACACAGAATTGCTACCATTTTGTCAAAGTTGAGCAGCTCAGCACATGCTTCATGCCTATATATAAGTAGAATCTTTAAATTAAGCCTTCCTCTATTTTCCCAGGCGGCCCAATCTAGAAGGCAGATTTTTGTGCACACATAACACACATCTAAGACTTGTAGCCATGCAGAATTCAGAAGCTACAACCCACTTTCTTCTAATATTCAAAAGCAGATTATTTTCTGAAGAGTTATTTTCTGGCTTCCTCCCAGCTCTTTATACATTAATTGAAAAGTTAAAATATCTAAAAAGGAAAAAAAATGAACTTTTCATTTTTTTTTTCTCACTTCTCTCCAAAGACTCACATGAAGCAGTCTTCAGCTAGCATGGCCCCTAAGTGCATTCTTGATTTCCTCTTCTTACTAAATTATGCAAAACTCTGAATGCAAAGAAAAAATAACAATGAAATCTAGTTTTCTTCACTGGAAAGAGAATAACTCATCAAGCTGTTACAAAAATCACCATTAAAAATTCCTTTTGTGACTATATAATCTCTACTCAAGCCTTCATTTAGCTTCTTCTAAATAAAGGTAATAAAGTGGCTAAGATATTGTAAATCAGTTTTCAGAAGTATTTAGCTCAGCAAATTATTTTGGATTGTCATTTAAATTTCATATTATAGTTGAAAAAGAGCAGAAATTTACTATGCCACAATCTGTGAAAATTCGTTCTAAATTCACATTTTTGGTATGGCATAGATAGCAAAGAGACAACAAGGTCCAGATTGGCACAGAGCTCCACAAGCCGAAATTGCTGATGAAGAAAATCTTTTACTTTTTTCAAACAATTTGTGAATAAGTTCGAGCCTATCTGAATGTCACATGGAAGACTGCCTTGCAGCTCTGGGCTTTCTATCTCTATACTAAAATTTACTTGCTCTCCTATAACTATATTTCCTAAAATTTGTTTTAAATTTTTACTACCTTGTTTTTTTTACAAAAATATTTAAATTTTAATTTAATTTCCACTACTATATATTCTCTTTTTTCCAACTCTACACCAAGATAAACAATAAAGCATGTCTTATACTTTAAAATTTGAATTGCACATGTGGGCTCTATTCAAGTACACTTATTACTTGCAGTATTATATTTGAACAAGCATTGGGGAGAACATTATATCCTCTTGGTATCTTGGTATATTGTTTTTTTTTTTTTCAAATTAGAATAATATACTTAACGTGACTGTCTGATGAACTCAAAATTTTCAGTCTCAAATGCCAAATGTAGTCAACACATACAGATTGCAGAGTGACAACAGGCAGACATGCTCTACTGAGAGAGCATATTTTTCCATCATACCATGCAAAAACTTTGGGAAAACCTAGCCCCTGCAGCCAGGAGAAACTATATATTTATCACCACATTAACAAAATCCACATCACCGTATACATGCTGGCATTTGGTTTCCCAGTAATGTCACAGAGCAGCCTACAGGCAGCAACCAGTCTTCCTGCTCCAAGAGAAATTTTTCAGTTTTAAAATTTTCAGAAATTAAATTTTAATTTAATTTTCAGATTATACATTACATACCAGTGGTCCGGGCAGCCACTGAAGTATGCTGCTTTTTACTGTTTTTTGAACTTCCTAAAAATAGACATTGTCAATTGCCGCATTTCTTCCACAAAGCTTTATTTTCTGCTTAGAAACTTAACCTGGAGAGGTTTGGGAAGATTTTGAACATTTGTCTAATGTTCAGTGTGGAAGTTGTGAATGATCTCTGAATGATTCAAACTTCTGATTATGGATCAACTGTACAGGAGGCGCACAGTGAAAGAAAATGTCCCATATGCAGCTCATTTTGTGTTTATATTCAAAAAAAAAAGCAGGAATAGGAAGTGTCTAGTGCACCTTGGAAGCCTGGGTCCAGGGCACGTAAAATATCTAGTAAGTGAGCAGGACCCCAAAACACATCAACCTGAAGAAATCAAGCACCAAAAGTACAAATCAATAGGCAACCTGCAGCCTTAATATAGCCTTATAGCCATTTCCATTTTCCAAACTGATCGAAGGACAAATCAATAGAAGAAAGACGGACACTCCTTGGTGGTATCAGGTAGCAAAAAGTAGCTTGGAAAGTAAGTTGTTAACAATATCTATTAAACACACCACTCCTCTGTGTCTTAAACACTAACCTGCCTTATTGGAACATAACAAAGATTTGTAGACACACTGAAAAGTAGCAATTATATTAATAATCTTGTTTATTGCTCCCTGAGTTACTTTAGTCATATGGAATGAGACTTAATGACCATTTTGGCAAGTCTTCTCGCTGAAGAATGGGTACTTAACATTTAACAGAAACGTTATTGGTTCGGTTTTAATACCCCCTGTACTTCAGTGCTGACAGCAGTTCAGCATTCAGCCACCTCCGCATTCAATTCAAATCCCATTAAAGTCAATGGAAGTCTCTCCCATTTTAATAAGATTTAAATCAAGCCTTTAATCCCCAATGTCTCCGTTACTGAGAAAGAAAATTATGAATGTGGGTTTCTCAATGTAGATAGTACTACACTGGAAAAGGAATGGTATTTATCAGTGCAACTTACTATGAAAAAATATACTTTTGTGCAACTTTCTCTCTGATGAGCATAAGGTCTTGTATACTTTGAAAAAGGTTAAAGCAAAGTAAATATTTTAGATATAAAAGTTTGTAACCCTTAACTCTGGCATGTTTATACCTCTGTAGGGATTCATCTCCTTTAATAAAGTTGCCTAAAACTTGCACGTCTAAAACTGATCTAATCCTTTAGATTCCCTTCATGGTAAAATGAGAAGGATCCTCTCCAGAGGAAAATTCGTTTGATCTGTCTTGGATGTATATCTTCATCTGAGATGAATTGCCGCCTTCTAGACTTATGTCTTGTCATCGATTTAAGTCGGAAACCTGAATGAATTTTCTGAAAACTGTCTTGCTTGAAATGGAGGTAGTTTACCTGAATTGTGCCATCATTCAATTCTATTTCCCAGGCCAGAAGAAACTAGCATAAGTTACAGGTTTAACTTGCATAAGAAAGACATATTTTTATGCTGAGCCCAAACCTATATTTTAGATAAAAACAACTGGTCTTATATGCGTATTTTACACTATGGAGATATCACTACATTCTTTGTTAGGCTATTGTTATGATTACTCACATTCACTATTAAATATTATATAAATAATTATATTAATATATATTATATAATTATATTATATAAATAATATAATATGCAGTTGAACTTTGTCAGTCCTCCATTAGATCTTTTAATTACAGACATACGGGAGGAGTTTTTGCACAGTTTACTGCCGCTGAAACCCTTTGTGCTTTCAGGGATGTTGCATTTCAAGGTATATTTCCTCCAATAATAATATAGTCTATATTCACTTTTCTTGGAGCAAATGCTTCACAATTAGCTGTATTATAACCTTGTTATACAGGGTTATACAGAGATTCTGCCAAATCTGTTGGCAAAGCTGCTTTAGCACAGCATGCTGGTATGGGAGTTTTTCCACCAATATATCTACCACACCTACTTTAATGATATTAGTTAAGTCAACAAAAGCACTTTTCTGTCATTAGTGTGCATAAATACAAGAGTTAAGGGAGTGTGATTTTTTTTTCCAGGCTCAGCTGACACACAATCCTGCCAGAAAAGTTTAGTACCATAGATGAGATCTGTACTTGAATTTTTACTTACAGAGTCTTACTAGTGTAGTTCTATCAAGGAAAACAAACAAACAAGAAATCTTATTATACATATAACCCAGCAAATGGTATTTCTGGGGTATAGTTTGGCAAGCTCAACAAGCAAACATATTCTCTTTTTCCTGTTATACCTTCACACACTTTAATACTGTCTCTTTGCTAAGTTGCCTCTTTGCTCTAGTTGATGTAGAAGCATCACCCGAAAAAGTCCCCCTGTTGTTATTACAGAGCTGAAAAGAGTGATAGGGCTTGTTTGAGTCTAAATTGTAATATGAGCTGTATAAATAATCCTATCTCTTCACTATTCACCATGAAAAGTTTAATTTTGTTCTTTCAGCCTCTTATTTTAGAAAAACAAAATATTAAAGAGAAAATTGAATAGGAGGTCAGCTTTCTTGTGTGGTTTGCTTTGAAAATGCAGGGAATGTGGGCCTACAACTAAATTGCGATTTGTAAATTATACCCTGGAAAACATGAAAAACAATGCAGAGGAGATGATATAGATCCTTGAGTTGCATAGAAAATGCATAGCTGTGTTAGAACAAGATTATTATTAAAGACACTAAGTTTTACAGATAACATACAATAATAACAGGTGTTGTTTGAGCATTGAAAAGAATTAGGATAACACAAAAACCTAAGATTTTGAAAAAGTGGACATCACTGAAATGAAAAAGACTTTTATATTAAGTCGGGAAAAACAGTTGTATACAGTTGGAAGGCTCGAAAATCTTCATAGTTAAATCATGATCAGTCAAGCTACTCTAGAAGAAGAAAGGAAAAAAAGTAGAAAGAGCGAAATAAGGAAAATGCAGAATCTTGAATCAATCTGTGATTTGTTTGTGGCACCGCTCAGATGCCACATCCCACCACAGTGGCCCAGCTGGCAGATGTAACCACAGCGCTAGCACTAGGTTGCTTCTGTCTTGTCCTTACAATGCTTCCTTTTGTCTGCTGGCTACAAATATTTGACAGTCATTAGAAAGTCATCCAAGGAAATGCTTCCTTTCCATGCACAAGATCCTTGTAGTGGATTTTTAACACTGAGCTTTCTCAGTAGTTCGGCTAGCATTAGCAAAAGAATAGTTTCTTACAGACTGCCCCTGCCCTAAGGGTCCTTTATAAGGAAGACAGAAGCTCTTTGTTGTTACCCCTTCACACATTATTAGCAGAGGTTTAACAGAAAGAAGAGGGGCTTGTTATATGTCTGCTGCAATTTGTCTTTTTTCAGCTCATTCAGATCTTCATCATGTCCAACCAGAAGATGGATTAACCCAGATCCAGGGTGAATGTTACCATAGTAAACAGAAAATGAATTTAAATAGGCAGACAGAGCAATTTCTCTCTGCAAAGAAGCAACTGAGCTAAGTAGACAGTAAATATTCCAGCACAACAAACAACATTTTGATACACCAAAGTGACATTAAATAAGTGAAAGAAAACCTCAAGAATATCCAGATATAGTGGTTTGATAATTTATTCTCATTGTTTTCCTAGAAGATACTTCACTTTTTGTTTCTGCTACTTAATTCTTTCCACTTATCGATGTACATCCACTCCTGAGCCCACCAATTGCGCTAGTTGCACTAGGCAAAGCAGTAGTTGGCAGCAATTGCTCCTAACCCCACTGCATTGATTTGATACGTGGTATTAGGCCGGTGTAGAACAGTATTGTCCTAGTGATACAGTGAGGCTAGGACTGACTCACACTTACCGAGGAGGCTCCAGGACGTTCGAGGTCCTCAGTTCTGTCTTTGGCAGGGTCCACACACCCACATGACTTGCCACTTTCCACAGCTCTATCAAAACCTCCGATGAATTTAGGAAAAGGCCCAGTGTGAGTCATGAGCTACCTAGTATTGCTGCTTTGTGCTCAGGGCAGGAAACTAGATTTTTTCCATTATGGCCCAGTTAATCACTTAGCATTTTGCGAAAATCTCTGTTGGTCCATAATTTATAACGGGATGATGAAAATCAGAGACACACATTAAAAAAATAATAATAAAAAAGGATTATGCAGCATGGAAGCCAGTACTATTCATGCTATTGTACCCTTGAAGTTAATCCTGCTTAAAAGTCACTTATCAGGAAATGGGATTTAACCTATGCGTCTCTTACAGAGCCAGTTACATGTTCCATTTTCTTCAGTTCCCTCTCCCGCTCCGCTGTTCCCACTCCCCATGGTAGTTCTCCAGTCTGAGCTCTGCTCATAAGACTTTGCAAGTTGTGCCAGGTCTCTGTCCGAAAACATTTCAACCCCCTTCACCCCTACCTTGACACTCCCAAAAATAGCGACTGTGGCTTCAGAAGCAGCAGCTCTGGGGAGATAGCAATTTTTCAAGACAATGTCAGTATTGAAAACATAAAACTGTTATGCATAACTATACCCTTAACCTAGGAAAAAATAAAGGATGGAATGTATTTAATCATTATATCAAGAACAGTGTTGCACAGGTGTACTGCTCTAATTCAGTGGCAACAAATAGTTAATAAATTATCAAGTATTCTCCTTACAGCCACAATTCTTACAGAAATTCGATTGGTTTGGACGACTTCCTTAGTTCAAGGAAAATTCTCTGAGGCAGCACAAGCTCGGTCATGTACGTGCAGTTCAAGACGTTGGTAAACAACCTGGAAAAGAGAGCCAACAGCAAGGTGATGAAGTCTGTGGATTACATGCAGTCATCTGATGTAGTATAAACAAAGGCAAAGTGTGAAGAGGTGTAAAAGAATTTCAAGTGACTAAGCCATAAAACATCAGGCAAAAATCAGTGTAGATGAATGCAAAATAATGAGGAAAATCATACAGAAAACAGCCCTTGCATCACATATAAAATGTGATCATACACAAAATGAGTTGATCATCACCTTTTTGGAGAAAGATTTTGGGCATAGGGCTAGATAATGCCATGAAAACACTAGTTCTGTGCTTGAAAGTAGAATAATATGAAATGTTTAGAAAAGCACAGAAAAACAACACAGAAAATATCATTATGTCACTGTATAAATACATGGTTCACCCATGACTTGAATACTGTGCACAGTTCTGGCACATTTGTGCTAGAAAGGATGTTTTGAACTGGAATAGATTCAGCCAAGGATATCAGGATGATCCGAGTCAGAGCATGGCCTCCACATGAGAAGCGACTCGGTAGGCTAGGACAAATAGGGAGTTGATAGAGGATGATGGGACTGCACTCCATAAAATCATAAGTGATATGGAGGGGACAAAAGACTGTAATTTTCTCCCTTACAGGAGACATAAATTGGAGTTATCAGAGCCAAAGGCCAAACAGGCAAAGGAAGTGGGTCTGTACATGAAGAGCGGGTGATCTGTGGATCCCCTTGCAAAAAGATATGAGTGAATACACAGGTTTAAGGCAAAAGTGAACAAAAAATTTGAGAGATACACACTGAAGATTACTGAGATACACAGTACTCAACCAAACCACGTCAGATTCAGGAAATCCCATGGGCTGGAAATAGCTGGGAGCTGATTTGACTTTGGGGAGAACACAAATACCACATAATTTTGCCCTGTTCTTTCCTTTCCAAGAATACCTTGATGCAGAGTATTGTGCTAGGTAATCTTTTTTTATGAACCTTTCCTATACCCGTACACATATGTGGAGATAACATAATGTCTGAGAGCAGCTAACACAAATGGTTCTAGTAAATGAGTGTTGGCAGCCAGTTCTAGCTGACAAATGCAGTTTGGCAGTTTTACCTGTTTTTATAATCAGTACTTGCATAGAGGATAGAGAAGATGAAAACGTGATTACAGAATGAGTGTTTGAACATACACACATATACATATGTGGTCACCTCAAGAGCCAAACAACAACCAGCCTGAACAACTTACTGTCCCACTTGCACAAATATAAAGTTGAACACTTGTGAATGTTCAAGTAATGCTGTATAATTCAATAACCGCTCAATACTGTAATCAAGCTTAAAATACACCTCAAATATGCCTTCATGACTGTGACTAAAACCATGACAAGTATAGGCACAAATTTGTCTAGAGCACAACTCTAGCTGCCTTATAAAATAGCCAAAGGCTGCCCCATATGTAGGGGTTTTGATGCCATTCTCCATGCCCAGTTGAAGGCCACTACAGCTTTCTCACAGCTGTATACAATACTAACAGTACAACACTGGAGAGCTCATAAACATACTTATTTGAATACTTAACTAGTAATGCTTTCAAATCCATTGAGAAGCTGATTGTTTCTGCTTTGTATCAGCAATATTTACTATGTGGGAAAGTACAAGCAAGTCAAATGATGTATTGCTGCTGCTGAAAATAAAATGCCATTTTCAATTCTCTTTGAAAATATTACACACTCCAGTGATATTAACAGTACCCTATTGTTGATAACACTTGCAAGTAGCACACATTCCATTCACTTGAATGTCTGGACACTAAAGGACATGTTCTCTTCCTCGTTCTGCTTCCCCTCCGCACAGCTGCCAAAATGGCAAAAGGAAGCCAACTAAATGCTGTGGGTATTTTTACATATAAAACTAACGCTTTCACATGTTCATAGGCAAACCGTAGTTCAGATAGACTCAACTGCTTCAGAGCAACTAAGTGACATGAAAATAGAAGCTGGACTAAGAGAGATCAGTGCTATTCCCGTGTTACTTTCTGACAGTGAAGCCAAATGGAAATGAAGACCTAGACACTGGTGACAACATGCTTCTCAAATACTTTTCTTGGATTAATCTTCAAAATCAGTTTATGTGACTGGTCACCCAAGTACTGATCTTTTAGGTGTCATCTAGGAAAAACAGGTTCCAAGAGAAGCAGGACACACAGCAAAGCAGGAGTGAGCTCAGGTGGAAGAAGGTCCAACTGTCATTCACTAGTTAGGAAAAGATTTCTTCGAAGCCTGGGCCTCTGCAAGGTATTTCTTTCAGAAATAAGATCTGTATGGTTTGTTTCGGACACATTTATTGTGGCGGTATCTGTGAAATACCTTTATGCATATATGTAAAAAAAATGCTCTACTGTTAACCAGAAAGAACATTCATAGTACAATAGATGTCAAAAAAAACAATCTTGTCCAGAATAACAAGGGCATGCATGTACTGGTAGGAGATGAGGACAGTCATCTCTGAAACATCATTCACCGTAGAGGGATATTAGACAGTATGAGACCCTGAGCAATGTGTAGCTAATACGAAACCCTCATCCCTGGTTCATCTGTGTGTTTGTGTCTAACACAAGTGTGTATGGAGAAGGGAGAGGAAGCTTTCTGAAGCCCAAGAAGCTGGCAGTAGCAGTACATGTGCCATGAATGGAAGAACGAAAGCCGAGAACCTCGTTAGTCTAAGCGGTCTTTAGACAGAGGCAGCATTGCCACTTTTTGCTTTGTGTGAATTGAAACTAATGTTCTCCATGTGCATTAATCAGTCTTATCACTGTAAATAGACTGATCCTGAATGGAGGTAATTGCTGGGATTCAGGTTCCTACCTGTCTGGAGTGGGACACTTCTGAGGATGTGTAGGAGTCTGTGTTTCCAGTGCTCAGGGAACTATATCTATTATGATCAGATATTTTCAAGGGCCATCAGCTGTGGGTTGGAGACATTCTTTGTTTCTCTTTTGAATTTTGTCATCAAAACTCAGTCTAAATCCCTGAATATGTTAGTTTCACACAGACTGCCTTTCTGTAGATTAGCTTACTCCCATATTAAATCCTTCCCCAAAATGCAGAAAAGTGTACAAATGCATTGTTATTGCGGAGAATGGGGTACATGTAACAACCTCAGACAAACTAGCCAAGATGTGAATCATGGTCTGTTGTTCTTTTCTCTCTCCCAGGGTTATAGAGTTTAGAGAACCCCATCCTTAAAACTATATAATTTGACTAGATGCCTGAATATAGGTAAAACGAATCCAGAATTTACAGCCTAGACAAAAGGTTACTCCATTTGAAGTCCCAGTGAAATCTGGTGTGTACCCATTAAATAAGCTATTATTCATATACAATATGCCTATGGGAAGCAGAAACACTCTCTCTATGGTACAAAAATCTCATGAAAAGTCCTGTTACATTACATTACTGTTACTGAGCCCTAAACTCAGAAAGAAAAGCAGGAAAAAGAAGGAAAAACAACAGCTAACAGTTAAGGAAATATTTGTTTGGAAGTTGTATGAGAACATACAGACCCAGGATTTTTTGGTTTCTTATCAGGCTGGACCAAGTTCAAACGAATGACCTCAAGATTAAAAGCCCTACATGTCTTTTCCATGTTCGTAAACCCTTCCTACTAATAAAATGTCTTATCCAGAAGTCTGTAACACTGTATTACATATAGCTTGTAAAACAATCAAGCACAAGCAACCAACTGACATCCAAACCATTGAGGCTCTATTCCCCACAGTGGAGAACATAAAGGAAAGGTGTCGGATGTCCAGCTGCCAAAAAAGTGCTGCCTTTAAAGGAGAAAATTGAGTGATACCATCAACAACAGATAAGGGTCTCAGAGAGGTTGTGGAGTCTCCTTCTCTGGAGATCTTCCAAATCTGCTGGATGCCACCCTGTGCCACGTGCTCTAGGTGTTCCTGCTTGGGCAGGGGGATTGGACTAGGTGATCTCTGGAGGCCCCTGCCAATCTCAACCATTCTGTGATCCTATCTCATTTTTTTGCTTAGAAGTTTGCATATTTTAAGGGCAGATCTGTTTTAAGGACAGATCTTTTTGTTGAGTATATACAGGGGGGGATGTTCCATAGCATCTATTCCTGAAAGAACCATGAACTTCTTAGCATCTTTTAACTTTTAAATATTTCCTTTTTTACACTGGGAGACAAAGATAATACTCCTCTTTATTACCGAAAGGTTGCAAGCTTCTTCAGTGCCAGACTCTTTTCCCAGACGGGCATTACTCAATGTCATCCTATTTTTGGTAAGAACTTTCTTTCTGTTTATGCACACTTTTTCCTCCATTATGAAACAGTAAATACAAAGATATATAATTTATTTCTAGGTTCATCAAGATGTGTTGTTTATACCTTTCTTCTACCTCTCTTCTATAGGGAGACATTCCACAAGCCCATCAAATGCTTAAACTCAAATAATTTCTATCAGTCCAACTTCCACGTGCCTGTCCTTGTGTTCTACATGGAAGGTATAGAGAGGTGACAAGAGTCTAGTATCAATGCAAGTACTTCAGTTCTTAAAAACTTCTAGGCTCTGCCAGAGTTCATGCAGGATGGAACATTTTCAAGCTAACAGGCAAAATGAGAAAAAATATTTTTCTCAAAGAACCTCAGGATGTGGATATCTTGCCAGAAGTGCCTCCAGGTCTGGTTATGAAGGCACAAAGCATTATGACTGTGATCTTTTGCTCAAAAGACCACTATCCTAAGCGCTTTTTTATTATTTTTTTCAGAATAGGAGTACGAATCTGCTGTTACATCTTATTAACCCTTGTTGTAAAAAAATCAGTTTGAGGAATAAAGGCGAGGTTCAATCAAAGTGAGTAAAATGAAGAAGTTGTTATCTGGTTTAAGGGAACTCAGGGCTCACTGAGGGATAATGAGAGTGAATAAAAAGAGTAATAAAGAGGTTGAAAAATATTTCAGAAAGAAAGTTATATATGTGTGTGTGTTAGAGTACAACTAGGCCAAAAAAAAAAAAAGACAGCATAGGAGCGAGTTACCTTCATCTGAGGTTCTTCAAGGAAATGGAGAAAGTGAGAATCCTCTCAGAATATCTTTATGCTCTTTGCACTAGCAAGAAAAAGGCCCAGCTCTGATCTCATCCACGATATCCATTTGGGCCTTTCCAGTAAGCCAGGAGTAGCAGGAGCACTTCTCCTGTCTGAGCAATGTGTTTGTCCTTCAGTCCTCATCCTTATAGGAAACATGATCAGGTGAAGAATGAAAAAAGATGGTGAAAGGATCATACAGAAAGCAGTGGTGGTGTGGTATGATAAAGGAACCAAGCACCGGTGACAGCATGTGTCTATAGAAAGGTTTACATTAAAATGAGTTCGCTTACAAAGCTGACATCCCTCTGTCTGCAATGTGAGAACTATGTGACCATTCAGAAGTGTGACAGGAAAAATTTTCTCACTTCATTTCCATTTAGGAGCCACCTGAGGTTATTGTTAATATTTCAGAAAAGGATACACAACAAGCATTTTTTTTAATTCTCCCTCTTTTTTTTTTCCTAGATGTCAGCAAATCCTGTGAGAAAGAAGGATGAAACAGGCAAGACTACAAAAACACGTGTGGCACACAGCCCAGATACACATTTGCCATGCATGTGGCTTCTTTCACATTTGTTTCAGATTTCCAAGCATCCAGCATTTCAAACCTCAAAAAAAAAAAAAAAAAAACAGCTTGGGGAAAACCTGATCTGAGTAGGGCAGTGATATTCCATTAAAGTCCTTAAGTGCCATTCAACTTTTTTTTTTCTCTATTTTCAGTAGATAAGTTTAGGCAGATTGTGTGCAATGAGGCAAGTTCCTGTTGCCCATAGTAATCCTCAGATCCAGCTCTCTGTTTGGATGAGCTGTTCCAAAGACTCCATGTTATTGTTGCTTGCAAAGGTACATCAAAGAATAAATATAATTCATAATAATGTTGTTATATCAGTGATAGATATTTTTTAAAAAGTTAAAAGATATGCAGTCCTTTATTGAGTATTTCTCCCCAGCGTAGGCATACAAAGACAGACTATTTTATTATGTCAATTAGCTTGAGAAATCTACTGGGTAAGTAATAAAACTTCTTAAGCCTTCTTTGAAATATTTTCTGTATACGTGAATCCATCTTGTAAAAGAGTTGCTTATTAAAACATATACTACATCTGCAAATTACACTGTTACCAGTTTAATGTATTTTTTCCGCTATTTCAATTCTCCGTGTTTGGCTATAAACACCATGTATTAATATGGAATATATTCAGACCAAAATGTTGTTTAATTGCTTACAATGTTACTTTATTACAAAGAAAGGAAGTTCAATATATAGGAAAACGAATGTATAAATTACTAAGAGGATGAACTGGTGAATGAGTTGAGGGAATGGTGTTAATATTATAGGGAGACATTCCAACAGAGACTAGTTGAAAGAACTTTGTGTCATTAACATTATTGGGAGTCATTCCAAAAGATTCAAGTTGAAAGAACTCATGTCATTAATATCATTGGGAGTCATTCCAGAAAAACAGTAGTTGGAAGAGCTTCCTGTAGAATGATTAATTTGTTGTTTTAAGTAGATAAGTTAACCCTTTTCGTATTTTATGTTGCGTTTTTGACAGTAATTCACTGAAGTTGATGGCTCTCCTAGAGGGAAGTGAACTATCCCGGTTGAAATTAACCATTTGAAATCAGGAATCAGTGCTTTTTGTTGTTGTTGTTGTTTTGTGGGGGTTTTTTTCTGGATGGCAAGCAATCAGCAAATTCCAGGGTCTTGTCTTCTCCAAGCCCTTTTGTGTTCCTTTCTAATGGTACAAACACAAACTTCAGTTTTCATGGTCCTTCCCAGCATTTTCCTTCCCTATCATCTCCTGTGCCTTGTATTTATTACTGATGTATGCTACTACCTTTTCGTTTGAAGTAGCACTGTTTCTCTGTCACAACAGATAATGTCTCTGCAGAGGAGCTCTCAAAATTTTTATTTTATTGACCAGGGTTTCTGCACTGGCGATAGCTTGAACTGTTAACTTGTCATGTCTTTTGCTGACTTCTTACACAAATGCACTCTGTGTCTTGGTTTGTGAATCTGTTACCACAAAATCCCGCTCTTACATAGTGAGAAAAATGACTTATACGTCTGCTGTGTTGGATAATATTTGTTCCCTTTTATTTTCACAACTTCTTTATGCCCCTGTCAGTTCTCAACTTAAATCAGTTAGAGAGACTGTTTTCTGGGTTTGTTTGAAGAGCACCTAGTACAGAATAGTCCTGGACATTTGCAGAATTCTCTATACTTTCATATCTACACTGTCATGTCGCTGTGTCCAACATTTCATGTCCAGGACTCAAGTCTTGATCCTTTGATCATCCTGGCTACGTACATGTTATTTATCACTCAAGTTCAAGCTGGGGGAAGGAAAAGGGGGAGCCTAAGTAGTTCCCTTGTCAAAAATATTGCAAGCGTGAACTAGAAAATACTGCATGCCAGGATTTCATTCCTACATACAATACAAAAACAAATACTGACAGATCTGGCTTCTTCAGCCTGCAGGCTTCATGGCCTTGTGTGCACTTCCTGATTCTCAGGCTATATATCAAAATGACACGCTTTGACCTTGGTAACATGCTATATTCCTGTGTCAGATTGTGGGGCAGCTGTCCTGTTGTGTCCACTGGCCATTGGAATAGTGCCAAAGAGTACTAAAGTGCCAGCTAGAGCTGTTCTCAAGAGCGGATTAATATTTGTAATTTCACCAGTGCGAATTCAGAGAACACTTTCTGAGGCCAAAGAAAGGAGCTGGAATTTGGAAGAACTCTCACTATTTCCAGAATATACATTACAATTTCCACAGAGAGGCATCCATCCCATACACCTATACACCTGTGCTCAAGCGAAGCTCTATAGAGAGGTACCAGAACTCAAGAGACAGGTTTGTATCTCCAGCTACACGAGGATCCACCTTTATCATATCCCACTGTGATAGCTCCTGTGAGTCTTTACATGCTGGTAACAATGGTGGTAAGGATCCCAAGACACAAGAGGAAAGGCACATGATCATGGTGTTCATAAATCTTCCCACTAATCAGCAAAGGTCTGCAGGACCAAGGGATGACATCTTGCAGATTGACAGGAGTCATAGGCCCCGTACTCTGGCAACCTTGGGGGAACCTTTCCCTTTAGTGTCTCCCATACAGACTGAGAAAAATATCTTTACCACTTCAGAGAGATAAAGAACACAACAGTGGCTGGAAATGGACAGTCAGAAGAATAGCCTTGCTGAGCTTGCATTTGAGTTGCCTGCAAAGAACTTTCTTTCTCCAAACTGGGTCAGGGTCAGACAGTGCCCCAGGTCACCTCTTGTCCATGTGAGGCACTGAAGATGGTGTGTTGTTGCTGCATGACAGCAGAAAGGATTTCAAATGTTGCTGCATCCATATCTCAAAGTTTTGGATGCACTCTGAACATCTCAAGTCTGAGAGATAACGCTGTCCCATCAGGGACTGGTCTCTTTTCCTAAACTACCATACAACAACAAGGACGGTTGCTGTCTCCCTGACCAGGCAAGATAAAGAGTAATGTCCAGCCAAAACAACCTTGATTGGTATCAGCATCTGAGATGAGAGAAAGGTCCAGCTTTCCAGGGTCTACCCATCCTGTAGATCTACCCATACATCTTTGCTCGAGCATGTAGAGTATGAACAACCCTGAAACATTATTATCAATCAAAGCCACAGCACTGCCTCTAACAGCAGCATCAACAGCAATGGACAAAGTATGCAGAAAGTCCAAATAGACCTGGAGACTCTTAAAATTCAGCTAGACAAGATCCTGAGCAACCTGATTTAAGCTGATTCTGCTTCAAGCAGAGAGTTGTATCTAATGACATCTAGAGGCTTCTTCCAATTTAAACTGTTCTACTATTCTGTAATTCCTGTTCAGAAATATGCCAGAATAACATCACATTCAACTGTAGGGGGAAAAAAAATCACCCAACTTCAAAGAACAATGTAGAATCCATATAAAATCATTGCTAACAATTGTGATGATTGTGCAAAGCAAAGTTTGAAAGTTCTTCAAGGACTGAGTCTACTTTCTTTCTCTGTCTTTATTATGTGATAAGCAGAATACACTGAACAAGGAGCATGATCTAACTTTAAGAATACTTTCTATGAACAATACACTCCTTTTTGTGGCAAATTATTCATTATGGAGCCAGACATCTGTGGCGTATAATATGCATGATAGGAAACTATAACAGCCTACACCTTGGACTAATTTTCGGAGAACGACGCAGACATCAATGGAGTTAAACATGAACTCCTGTTGTGCACTTTGTCTTTCAAGGCCACAGTATATTTGCAGCTGAACTTAAAGAGATGCATTAGTGACAGTCCTAAGTGTGACTGTGTGTATCCACAAGACACAGAAACCCATACAAAATAAACAAATTTCCAGTGCCGACAGTGTCCCCTGTGATCTTCTTCCCCGCTGAGGATCACAATCATCTCTTACTTTATTCTTGCTCTTGCACATATTCTAAGCATATGTGTGAGCCTATTACCATGTGCCACAAGAATCATTAAAAAAAATGGAATTCACCGTAATTACTGTTATATTTATTATGCTGCAGGTACCAGGCAACGCAGAATGTTTTGTTAGTCCCAGACAGTATAAAACATACAATCAGAGGCCATCACGGCCAAATAACTTAGAAAATAAATATACACAAAAGACAGAGGGTAGAGGAAAAGAAAAACATACAAACTGAGCAAACAGTGTGATTGCAGCAAACATTAGTGCTGTTATTGTTGTGACATTATTATTATTAATTTTATTTGTTGCTTAAATATTTTCAATGAAGTTCTGAGAGGAACTAACTAAGTGGAAAAAAAACAAAGGATGGGAGCAAATCTGTCAGAGCGAAGGACAACTCAGTCTGGATGATAGGCTATGTGGAATAAATGATCATTCTGAATCATTCACTTTTTGGCTGGCTCGAGTCTGCCACTTGTTCTGCAGGTTTTAAAACTTACATGGATGAAGAAGGAAGACATCTAAGCTCTGTCCACGTTATCATCTGAATGGGCAGCAGTGTGTCTCATGACCCCTACATGTCCACTCAGAGAGTGTTTAAGCACGGTGATTCCCATCCTGCCCCTCTTCCTAGTGCTCTCTACTTCAATGTACACTGGGAATCCTGCGTCCCATTGTCACTCTGACACAGGTGGAGCCCACACCTCAGCCTAGGATGCCCTTCCAGCTCTGCTCCTCTGAACTTAGCCCTAGTGATTCTTAGACCACACTTCTCGATTTGGAAAGTTACACAAGTTTGTAGGAGTCTTAAAATCACTTGCCTCCACAGCGTAGGAATAAAAAAAGATGAGCACTAACTTTCAAAAAATAACAGCAATTAGCAAGCTCTGGCCAGTTCAAGAGGGACTTTCAGATCTAGAAGTCTGAATTTTGGTTTAAGGACAGAAAAAGAAAGTCATTCTTAAATTTCTGCAGTAACTATTACAAATATATATTCTGAACTTAGCCCTAGTGATTCTTAGACCACACTTCTCGATTTGGAAAGTTACACAAGTATATATATATATATATATATAAAGACTGTACAGGTCATTTAAGGATTGAGAAACCTAAGAAGAGAACCAGAGATACTTTATATTGGCTCAGCTGAACAGAGACATTGAGGAAACTGTCAAGAATTGTTGTGGGTGCCAAAAGCACAAGCCAAATCAAGCAAAAGAGCCCCTATCGGGGACATAGAAAAAGTAGGTGTAGATTTGTTTAGACTGACCAAGAAAAAAGTATACTCTTTTCTGGACTGTTATTTGCTCTTTCCTTAAACTTCTTTATTATAATTATTACTGCTAAATAATTACCATTAATAATTTTTAAACTGGGTAACAATTTATTACGCAGCAATATTTTGTGAAGTCTGGATATATACAAGTTATTGCTAATTGTCCCCCTTACCCATAATCAGCATTGGCTTTGAAAAATTTACCATAGTTAAATTACAGGATATAAAAATGAAATATAGACATGCAGACATTTGGTTTATTATGCAAGTAGAATTAGAATGTCTTTAATGTTGATCGAAGCTGAAGTCAGAGATTTATGGAAGTATAAATACAGCTATATTCAATCTGATCCAATGTTCATGGAGTTCCCAACAATTCCTGAACTTAAAATAGCATATGTACGTGACAGAAATCAGTGACAGAAAACAAATGAGATGAAAGAAGCTCAGCGTCCTATGAGATGTCTCATGCATGCTGATGATGCATCAGTTGGCCACGCTTTTCCCAAAGTCCCACGTTTTCCTATGCATATAAAAATTTCCTATCCATTTAAGAATGCTAAAGTAAATATCACTTAGAATTTCTTGTTAACAGTGGTTTTGATATTTCAAGACAAGTCAATATACCAGAGAAAGGCAGCTCAGGGACTAGTTGAAAATAGTTGCTAAGCTTGTCAGCACATGGTAAGCAGTTTACTAAGTTGGTTATAGATATTTTTAAGTAATCTTAATAAACGTTGTTTAAAGGTTTCTTTACAAGCCTGGCCAAGAACCTAATCAAAGAAGAGCAAAAGAAAAGTAAAAGGCAAGTGGACATTACTTTGAACAATCTTTTGCCGGAAAACAAAGAGGAAGACCCAGACCAGGAGCTGTGGGCTTTGGGGAAGGTTTATTGTTCCAATCACTTTGCTTCGCATTCCTCCTCCTTTCATTAAAGTCCTGTTTAATTGATCTAGTTTTTGATTCCTCACAAACAGCTGCAGAAGTTATTTCTCCAGACAAAACAGTCTTATTTTCCCAAGTTTCTGGGTGAATACATATGTCAGCACTTTAGTAAAGAGCTCTGGAAACACTTGTTGCTGCCAGTAAGGGCCTGGCAAAAGTATTATACTTCCATAAAAGTATTAGGTCTTATCTGGGAAAACCAGCTGTGGTGCATGAAATCTTAGCTCTAAGTGGTTCAGTTGACAATCTGTATTATGGATCTAAAAGGATCTTTCTCTTCATTACCACAGATCTTGAGGATACATCAAACACGTCATCATCCCTCAGCTGGCCTGAAGGCCAGGTGGCACCAGTTTGCTTAAATCATAGTGGCTTAGAACC
>NW_010582235.1:84088-95609 GCF_000705375.1 Tinamus guttatus
GCATTCCTGTAAATCAGCGTCTTCACCTGGGATCCGGCTTGAAAGAACAGAGGGTAAGCAATAGCGCGAGCACTGCGTCCTGCATGATTTGTAGCTCCCTGAACTCAGAGCATGTCCTTTGCTTTTGTGGTTTTAGCTTAGACACAAGGTCCAAAAGGCCAAAAGGCATTTCCAAAACAGCCTACCGTTGTTTTGCTGTCTTCCCAGGGCAACTAAGAACTGGTCTGCCAGTGCGAATAAAACATTTAATTTAAAGAACTTCTTCTGAATGGCTGGATTGTTTTCCTCAACCAACCAACAGGTAAAGCAGCCACTCATACCTGAAATAAGGATCTCACCTGAATTCAGGCTTTCTAAACCTGAAAAAGATTGCAAATTCACTCTTGGTACAGAGAAATGCTCATCAAGAGGGGACATAAGCAACATGAAACCCAGGATATGAAATGTGTTAGCTAGGTTTTGCATTAAACTGCTTTAAAGTTTGGGCATGAGGATGTGGAAAGGGATCACCTAGCAACAGTGATCATGGAAGCAGCCCGGCTATACTGGATTGCACTGGAGTTAGAGTAGGGGGAAAGGAAAACAGGAACATGGCACGAGCAGCAGTACTGATCCTTATTGCACCGTGTTGTAGCTTTTCTCCACCTTGGGAAAAGCTAAAGAGAAGCTGCAGTTTTGCTCAGCTGCCTCTCACTTCATTCAGCTGCAGAGTATGAGAGGAAAGAAAAATGGGATTAAGGAGAAAAGAATAAGGTCCTCTTCCCTCTCTTTCCAAGGAAACGTCTTTCTCCAGGAAAAAGAAGAAAATTCACTGAACACGCTCACAGTGTTCACAAACAAACCTAGAGTCACTGAAAAATAAAATGTGATTACAAGGAGATGGGAAAGAGAGAGAGTTTGAATTTAAGAAGTTGTTTTCTTTAACGTGGTAAACAAAAAAAAAAGTTTTAAGGAGGACAAGCTTTTCCAAGGAATAAAACCCAAAACAAGGCACTTTTCCTGTAGCTGTGATAGGAGCTCTCTTTAAATTGAAAATAAGCAATCAAATGCAGAAAGTCTCCTACTTTTGGGTTTTTCTGATGGCATTCAGTGTTGGAAAATATTTGCTAGGTGCCCAAAAAGATGCATATACTTTAGCTATTACTGCTCAGGACTAGATGTGTTTTATTACAGTCAATTGAATATCATCAGGGTATATATTATTTTAGAAACAATTATCTATCATCTACTTCATTTTCCTCAGATGTTTGACAAGTTACTCCCTTCCCTAAAGGAAATGTGATTTATTTCGTTTGCAGACATGCACTGAGGCAAATTTCATCTTTAGTATTCCCATTGAGTTTGGCAGAATAAGACTGCTCTAAAAACCCTGTACCCTATGGGAAGGAGACATATATTTTAAGTATCAGGTGGTAAAAATCAAAACCTTCAAATCTGTGGGTATTTACCCTTCCTCCAATTCTTAGGAAAAACAAAATGTAGAGCAGTTTACTCATGCACTGCCTGCACAAAGCTTTAAAAGTTCCTGTTTATCCTGAGTGAACATTAGAGATCCTGGGACACATTTCATAAAACTAGTCTTTGTTGTTTTATACTCTGCCAACAACAGATTGCTCACCCTTCCATGGTATTGCGTGTGTGCACATATATCAGCTGCGGGATCAGTTGAGAGACACTACATAAATGCAAGGTATGTTGATGAAGATAATGAAATCCGAAAGTCATGTATAGCTTGTCTGACAGGCATCTCCTTAAAGAACAAGACTGCAGAGATCTCTTGTGAGCACATCACTTCTAATTAAAGCATCCATGGACAGCTGTTTATGTTTTTAAAAACATAATTATCCCCTGAAACACTAGTAATCTCACTAGTAAAAAAATAAAAAATAAAGTTCTGTAATATTACTGAGTCATATGTTGGTGTAACAGCTCCTGTTTATCTTAACTTTCTGCAGCTTTAAACATGAAATCTAAGAGGGAGGAAGCAGGAAGACAATTTAGGAGTCAAGAATAGCTGGTGTGAAAGGAAGGGAGGGAGCTTTTCCCTTGAGCTGTGAAAAGATAACTGCAGAGTCTTGTGCTTTCTTTCAAAATGCACTTAAAATCAGGGAGGTGATTTACTGATTTTATCATGTTCTAGTACTTAACAAAACCTGTTTATGCCAACAGAATATTGTTTAACTTTTTTTTTTTTTTTTTACCCCCCAAACTCTAGTAGTGTCCTTTTGGTTGCAAATATCTTTAGAGAACAGGTTCTATAAAATGAACAAGAACATAAATGACCTGCACATAGATTCAGAGTATATTTTCTTTTCTTTTTTTTTTTTTTTGATTTTGAAAGCTAGTTTCCACAGTCTGCTATATACAAGTTTATAATCTCTTGAGAGTTCAAGAAAAAAAGGGTTTTGTTTCCAGGCTGCACTTAAAAATGGTTTCAGAACCTACTATATGTTCATATTGCTGCAAGGTAGGAAGCAGGTATTTTTAGACAGTTATATATTCAAAGGCTAGTTTAGGTTTTCTTGGTGTTAAGTAAGAGCAACCAGGAGCAAAACAGCCCTACCTGTACGGAGGTGTAAATACCCAGTGTGCTGCATTTTATTCCCATCATGTAATTAGCCACACAAAGTGGTCCTAGCGTGAGAAAAAGTACAGAGTGGCTACAGCTCTCAGCTTTGTGCTACTGTAGTAGTGTAGATTATACATATTTCCAAGCTTGCCACAAAGAAATGGATTGAAGATTTAGAGCCATGTGCATTCACACGCACGGAAGGTTCAAGAGTTGTCCATGAAGTTTTCTCTTTTTTTCCACTATAAAAACAAAGTGACAGACCTGTGTAGCACCTCCATTTCAAGATTTATTTTCATGGGTGAAAATTAGGCTAGCAGGCAACTGAGCTAATTACTAATTGCAAAAGAAAATCTGGGACTGCAGAAAAAACTGTTGATATATATTCTCACTGGCCTAGCGTGCATGGCAGAGAGAGCTCAACCTGTCTTGCAAATTTGGGTATGATTTATGAAGAGGCTCACAGGTATAGACACTGTGTGGTTGTTCAGTGGCAGCCTCTGATGCAAATGCGGTTTTCCAGAAGCCAGGGTATTTAGCACGGGCCTGAAAGTCATGAGACTTGCATGAGACTTGGACAGAACCATTTGCACCCCTGACCTCTTTTGTAAAATGGCAAGAACAGCCACTGTTCCCTCTAAACTGTCTGCTAAATAGCTTAACTAATCACCATTAATGCAGCACACTGAGGCTCTCTCACAGCAAGGGGTTTGGGTTATGTGGGATGGACAAACAAAGAAAGGAATCTTAATACAGACTCTGGTTTCCATCAGAGAAAAAGAAATTTTATTTTATGTCTACTGAGAAACTCAAAGCCAGATATTCAGATCAGCAGCTTGGTTGAAGTCTGCTGAAATAAGTGGATTTATCTCAGTAAAGGAGATGGCCCTCAGTTTTTTAAAAAGCAGCATTTGAAAATCATTTGAGAACTGGAAATCAGCATGAGCTATTCAGATGGCCCAGATTCAGAACAGACTGTCCGGGGATGCAATTAAGTGCTTCTTAATTAAATATACATTGTGCTCAATGTTAGGCACATATTTTCATGCTTTCTTGAATAGCAAAGCTACCAGCGCTGTTCAAGAGCTTTCTCAGTTATATTCCATCACAATCATTATTCTGAAGAGTCGGATTGGTAGGACTGTCTCTGCTGCTTTAAACCAGAAGTTCATGTCCCTTGCGTGTAGTGAAACGACATCTATCCAATGTTCATTTCATGAAGTACATGCTCGCTAAACTATTTTTGCAACTGTATCTTCACAGCATTGGTTTCTCTGGCATCTGAAGCGATTAGAGAGACTTGCTCATCTGCAGCAAAAGCAATAATGCTTCTGCCAATATCTAAGAAGGAAAGCTGAAACAGCATTGAAAATACATCTTGAATAAATGTTCAAAAATATATCCTGAGGGCAGCTTCCTGTTTTACTGGCAAATCTACTTTGCGTGCGTCTGATAAAATGGTTTGAACTACGAAAGTTTAATACTGAAAGAATGTCTGATGATGCTTGGGATATGCCATATGATAAACTTGAAGAACTTCACTACATTCCTACTTCATCAGTTCTTGCCATTGAAAAATAATAGTCAAATGTATGTAATTGGATCTCCATTTCATTCATCTTTCTGGAGACTAGTATTTGCTGTTCATTTCTAAATTTTTGCCTTCTAGTTTTCTTGGAGATTTATTTTAATTACTGCCATGACTTCCTGAACTATTTTGCCTATATGACCAAGATGGTGGATGACTTTTCTTAAATTGCAGAACTAAAAAGCAAGGCACTAGTGAGAAAGATTAATAACTAAGGAAAGCTTTAGCAGGAAAGTATTTGATCTCTTTCTCCTGAGCACATCAGATCCTGACTACATGACTTCACAGACACTCAGCTAAGACAGGTCAATAATGAGGTAAGTGGGTATTTGTAGAATATAGGAAAGACTTTAATCAGCATGGAGTCATTGAACCAAATGAAGTTAACTCAACCCCACACCATCCAGCCCAACAAAATCGGAGCAGAGAATGCTCTCAGGTGAATTAGAGAACTCTTACTTATTGCTTGAGGTGTCCTTCCATCACAGCCTGTGTGATAGTCACTCCAGTGGTGGTGGCCTGTATGGAAGTCCTCCCTGGGAGGAAAGAGGCTGAGCTGGCTATGGAAGATATCTTGGGCACTAAACGGTCTAGGACTGTGCACAGCGTAGGTAGTTGTTTCCATGGAATTCTACTAAGAGTTTCCTACAAACAGAGCAACTATACTGCACAACATGCTGTTTTAAGTTGTAAAGTTCCATGATCTTCTGCTTGCGACACCTCCACCTTTTGGAGAGGTAGGCGACTGCACTGGCAGAAAGTTTCCTGATGTCCCAGCAGTGGCTGGTGCCCCTGACTTCAGAACTATCACAACCAAAACCGAAAACGACTTCAAGTTCATTGTTCTTCTGACTGATGAATCATTTACCTGGTGCTTTGGCTGAACATGGCTTTATTTAAAAAACAGTTGGGACCATGCTAAGTGACATACCCATGATCAGCAGCAGCTCAGTTATATTAGCCTGATTTGGATCCAGAGTTGTCTGTGTATCATTTTGCCAGGTAGTAATTTTCATTTATTTATTTATCTATTTGGGAAACTCTTCAAAGCCAATGCAAACTGAATACCTCTGAAAACTGAGCGTATCTTTTTTTAAAAAAGAAGTACTCAGCAAAAGTATTTGCAAAATATTTGTAGATGAGTGTTTTTGCTCTTGGCTATTACACTCCAGTCTTCATCTGCAAAGCAATACAAAGCAACGTATCCATTTGGCACATGGCTTTAAGTATAGCAACAAAACCCTGAGGCAATTAATATTAGGGTTTAAGACAGCTAATTTTCCCTTCCATGATCTTCCCTCTTCTGGTCACGTTTTGAAAGAATAATTACCAGTCCTGTAAGTCATGGCCAGAACAAAACCAGAAAAAAACCACAGGGTCTGTCTGCTGATGTTAGTTATTAATATCTGCATAAAGGCTTATTATGCTGAATACATCTAGCAGATGCAGCCTTTTCCAGGGAAGTGGCAGTGAAAAGGACTATTGCAGCAGATGCTTTTCAGATTCTCCTACAGAACACGGTCTTTTGTGTGATACATGCACAGTCTGCATCTACATCTTGTACCTACATTTGCGACTGCTTTATGGTAACACGATTTTTTGAAGGAATTTTTGAAGTTTATTTTTTAGAGATAGAGCTAATAATAAAAAACACTGTAGGCATTGAAACTGCATGGCAATTTCTACATTCAATAACTGTATAATGTAAAACACAGAAATAGTCTCCAGAGAAGCAAAACAAAACACAGACTTTACTTTTCTTTAACCACTAGCCTTGGAAGTTGTGCTGCAGCTTGTGTTCCAGCTCCAGCCCAAAGCTTCTGGGGGTCTCCTCTGCCCAGTTCAGTGGGAGAGGTGAAGGGAATATAGTGTTAATGACACTCCTTGGGGACATAAGGGCTTCTAAAAGCCAGAGCTACCACTTCTCCAGGAAGCTTTGTAACCACAGACTGCTCTATAAAGGTCATTTCTTGGGCAATTTTAAGGCTTAGAGTCCTGCCTCTTTTTTGGGGGCATGTTTCTACTACTAAGTAAGAGGGGCAGGAACTTAAGTTAAGCACTGGGCCACCCATCACATGCAATATTAAAACATTAATCCACACTCTGGCTCCCTTTTAGCCTGCTTCAGGTAACTGTCTCCAAGATAAATCTGTTCCAGAGGGAGCTGCCCCTCAGCTGCATGGACCTGAGCCGGTTTTTGCCATTTGAGGCCCAGCATTGGCCCATGGTCCCTTTTTAATTAGTAGCATAAACAGAGCTTCAAAGATGATCTGTGGGTGTCAAACCTCGTTAGAGGGTTTGCGGTTCTGAATCCCAAGTGTGCAGTCATCTCTGTTGCAGCCTTACTCCAGGCACCTACACTGTAGAAAAGGGAAAGATTTAATTAGCATTTCTCATTAGCTGGCCCTAACGTGAGCACTCCTCCAAGGTGTTTTTGCTCTCCCTGAGCAAGTAAGAAGCTTCCTTCTTGTTTTACTCAGGATTTTGGGTTACCTTCTAGGGGTACACGAACACCCAAGCCAGGCTCCGTATTTCCCACTGTGTAGACACCCACCTCCACTTTTAGATCAGCCTCTAAACTCCTTCACGATGAGTTTTTCTTTTATTGGATTCCACCAAGCTTAGGATTAATCTCTGCTCATGCAATCTCTGTTGATGCAAATTCAAATGAAAAACAGAAGCTTCCTGCTTGGAACTGTTTAGAAGTGGTTAAGAGCCCAGGAAGAACAGAAGCTTACGTGGTAGGAAAAAGCATGTCACAAGATTTTCATACATCAAATAGCAGCATCGTATTCCTTTTCCTTTACTCTTTTCCAAGATACTGGAGATGCCATCAATCCTGCATTTTCTTTTCCCTTTTAAGGGGTCTCTGCCAGCTTGGGGCAGACCACAGATGTGTGGGCGATGACTCTCAAAGCCCTTGTTTCTCAGAGCTAATGCTTTAAGGTCGGCTTCTGTGGTAAAACCACAAAAAGAAGATGCCAAATAATATTGCTAGAGACACTTCCCTGTCAAGTACATACAATCTAAAATCTATCTGAACTGTTGCATAAAGGTGCACAGTGTGTTTTGTTCAGGAAATTTGTTATTGCTTCCTTGTTCTTTAGACTCCTCAAGGCAGGGGCTCATTCTTGAGCTGACCCAGCTTGCCTCCTTAGTTGCACCCTGCACACAGCAGCTGAGCACCAGGCACTGAGCCCCAGGCGGCAGAGCCGCGATCTCGTTCACAGGCTCTGCAGGAGAGCGCACAGAGAGAACAACGTGCTGGGTTTGCTGTGGAAAGCCAAGGCACGGCAGCACCAGCACCGTGTCCCACCAGGACAGCGCGTGGCTCTGCTAACGCGTGTGAGCCTCCTCAGCACAGCAGAGCACTCCACATGCGAGCAAGCACAATTCCTGCAGGTTTCTACCATTTTCTCCCCTCCTCTCTACACTGACAACTGGATTAACAGCTGGTACATATTAAGAGTGGACACTTGAGGACACTAAATTTTCTTATTCTAGCCAAATTTTTTCTACTGCTTGAATTCTGGTCACATCCCATCTTATATCATCTTGTGGCTGGAACATCCCAGGAAAGCCTGCTGTCCTCTGGGATAAGGTTGAGGTATGCATGAGATAAGGATGAGACATATACGACCATTTATACTGCTTTTTAGGCCTCTGGAGATCCTTTAAGATAGCTCTGCTTTTAGCTCAAAGAAAACAGTGCGGGGTCAAAGAACTGGCTTACAGTTCTTGCTTTGCTATTAATTTTTAAAGTAAGAAATAAAATGAAAAAAAAAAAAAACAACCAGCCTAAATATGTTTTGTGAGGTTAAACAAAACACCAGCCTCCTGCCCTATCTGTACTGGTTCTCACTGTTCAGGTTATGTTAGTAGGGAAAATTTTGACTCTTTTCTCCATCAAAGCTACTTCAGCAGCTACAGAGTTGCTATCAAAACATCAAAAGCCATTTCTTCTCTGAAACACACACAGCCGCTCTTTACCCACCAACATGAAAACATACAGGGCCTGGGAGGAGGACAGAACAAAGGAAGGTGCTGCTTTAAACATCCTTTCTTGTGCTGGAATTTGAAGCTAGTGAGGAAAACCCAGGCTGCTGATGCAAATGACAGGACAGGCTATTGCAGCCTCTGCATCTCCCAAGGAGCACCAGTCCCCACTTTGCTTCTGATTCTCTCTCATTTTAGTTTGGCCTATGTTGTTCCATGACATAAAAATAAGAAATCCTCAGTAGTCCGTAGAATAAAGTACAAAAGTCAGCAAGTTGTACATAGTCATTTCCTTACGGATACTCATGACTAACCCTTTGCTCATTAACAGAACAGATTCCCATTCCCTCAGTACCTGTTCATCCAGGAAAAGATTTTTCAAACTTGAATTAGAAAGTCGGATTATTCCACTGCTTCTCTCTATAGGTAAATGGTTACCTGTGTTCATTAGCACCAGATATTGTTATTTGCCTCCCTGTAGCTCCTGCAAATCCTAAACAAAATTAAAACTCCATTACGCTGGGCTATGTGAGTTCATCGTTCTTTAAAGCACAAACTGTTTAAGGAGAGACTTGACTGAGTCTAAGAATGACCATAAAAATATTTAATTTTAGATCACTAAGTGGAGAGGAAACCAGTGGAGTGGAAGCTTTCTGATTTCCAGCCTACTGCTCTGCAGATCCCAGAACTGGTTTGGGGATTCTCTGGAAACAGCTTATTTCATATGACAAGGTGCACAAACAGCTCACGCAATGCACTCACCGAGAGCACCAGCGGCTTCAGACAAGGCGTCTTGTTTTCATTGCATGAAGTCCAACTCGGTTCCAGCCTACAGACACTTCCATAAGGCAAACATTTAATCCCGTTACACAAGTGTGGGCATGTAGAATGGGATTTCCAGTGATAATGAGGATTTTATACAGTGCATTCATTTTCACTACTTTGTGATTTGGTAAGCAGGCTAACACATGTCGTGTTTTTTTCCCATATCTTTTTCCTCCCAGAGGAAAGAAAAAAAAAGGCAAAAAAAAGCAAAAAAAAAAAAAAAAAAAAAGCTATTTCTCAACAAACTTATCTGCTTTGTGAAACTAAGGAAAGGTTCCAAAACTCGGGGTAAAACTACGGTTTACAGCTACACAAAGGATTAAAGGAATATACAGGAGATGTACTTTATAAGTTCTCTTGAAAAAGATGGTCTGCTTTTACGTAAACTGCCTTTCATCTTATCATATATTGTTCACAGTGAGGATACAAAGTAGACAGGATATCGAGTGAGGCTACAAAATGATGCAGAAGGAAATGGAGTTCTTTTCAGCAGTTTACGTTTTTAAACAGTGTTGAAACTCTTTAAGTTTTCCACATCTACAGCTCTCCCTTGGAAGTATACTTGTGCTTATATAAGCCTGACAAGGGCCTATGATTTATATTTTGAAACACGACATACATTTCTTGAGCAAGCAGTTGATTTTGTCTATAAAGGAGGGTGTAAGCCCACTCTTCAGAATACTGCCTAGACTTACTATGATAAAGTCTTTTTTTATGTAAATGAACTCTGGTTTTGTTCTTACTGTGCTGTATTATGCTGTATTATATAGTGAACTGTGACTTTTATAAATAATTGCAGCTTTTTATGAATCTGTGAATTTATACTTAATTCTGAGTGAAGCAACTAGGCACCAGGGAAATCTATCCTTCCAATTGTCTGGAATACCTTGTCAAAGAAATGGCTTTTTTTGTGTGTGTTTATTTTGGAAAATTTATCATTGAAAATGCAAAACTAAATCAGAAACAATAGCTTAAACATGATGTTTTGTACGCTGAGCTGGGAATGCCACAAAAGAAAGGTTATTCTTATCTGGCAGTGAATTCTATTCTGAAGTATTTTCACTCAGTGTCATCATATAATCTGCTTTCTGAAATAGACTTTAATTTTTTTCCCTATAGAAATACAATAATGGAATTTTAGTTTAAATGGGACTTCAGCAAGAGAATGTCAGGAAAATAATATTTGTCCAGTGTTTAATTTCAGAGGTGCTAAGAGTCTCATCATTTGAGGTGGAAGCAAATGGAGATACGACTGGTCAGTACTTCAGAACAGCAAGCCCATGTTGTAAATCTGTGCCTGATTACATTTGGCTCTTCATCAAAGAATTGCTCTGAGGAGTTTGCTTATAACTGCAGGGCCCGATAAGAAGGCTGCCAGTGCAGGCTGATAGTCATGGCCTAGGTAAGGCAGACCTAGGTGCTCCTCCTACCCAGCTTCTGGTCTCCATTTGGATGAGGCCGCATCCAAAGTAATACAATATCTTGACAAGCAAGATAAGCTCCACCGACATTCTCAGTGGCTTCTGGTCCAGACTTCATTCATATCACCCACATCAGAGCATACCCCAAACCCCAAAAGGAGTCATCTGCACCCACTCAAGTAGCTCACCCTAAGAGCATTAAGGCCCATTTACATCCCTGTTACTGTGAATGTAAATATGAATGAAAATACTATTTGCTGAAAAAGTTTTTTTTTTCCAGTATGGAAGTAGGTTATTTATCGTGAAATCTGTTGTTCCATTGAAAAGCAAATAATGAATACAGCAAATTCATTTTGTCTCTTTTTTTACTCTATTATATACAAACAAAAATACTCCTATTGTATATGCATAATTCAGAACAGCCAAAGACTGCCCAAAAAATATGGATTAAATCAAAACACATTCTTGTACTTTGGCTTAAAAAAATCACCTTTTCCAAATTAATTTTCCTTATGGTATAATAAAATTTTAACTTTAATTATTGCTTTACATTTTAAAAGAACTGAATAGCATTATATTAAGAACTTCATATCAAAGAAAATGGATTATACACTAATGTTGGAATTAGAGTATCTCAGTTTTAGAATAAGTATAAGGTTAATTATACTGGTTATATTTAACCAGTAAAAGGACATTTCAAGGAGATCTGGAAAGAAAACTATTATAACCTACTGTGATAGGGTTGAAAGGCAAAGTGGCAGAACCATAACAGTATCCTGTCTGCTTTCTATTATTGAAGAAAACAAATAATTCCAAATATTCCAGTACAGGTGTGTTATGGCTGACATGCAGATCATGTTTTCAGCTGCCTTTTTTATTGAAAAGTTCAGTCTTGGGTATATTTGAAATATCTTGTTTAGAAACATCTGCATGCAGTCTGTAAAGTATGAAGATTGGATGGATCGCAAGAGTTCAGTTTGGGAATTTTGCTGCAGGCTCTTTCTTTCTATAGGTCTGGCCAGAAGGACAAAAGAATAATATCTTATTTATCTGGGGGAACAACTAAAATCTGCTGAATGAGTGAAGCAGCCATTAGAAAGAAGTATTATTTTCACTTTTCTA
>NW_010582235.1:95645-107926 GCF_000705375.1 Tinamus guttatus
AGGAGCTTTTAATTTTTTAGGTAAAGTGCTCTACTAAGCAGAAAGAACGTGCCTGAACTGACAAAACACTTTCCTTTGACTATGCTCATGGAACAGAAACAAAGTGTTTGCGTATTACCATCTTCTTGGACTCTGCTCTAATAACTAGCCTTCCTCAAGAATTCGATTTAATCTCTGGTCTCTACATAGCTGACACCAACAGTCATGCATCAAGGTAATGTGTGTGGCAGGCCTTGAGCCCCTGAGAGCGGGACTCTTGCATGTGGGTAGATGCAGGCTGCTACTCCACATCATATGATCAATCTACTCTAGGTAGTGCCCAGTCACAAGAACAAGGCATGTGGCCAGTCAGCATCAGATGTCAACCCCTCGATACCCAGGGGAGTGAACAGTGTATCACAAAACAGCTAGGAGAGATGATGATGACAGAATTGCCTTCATTTCGTTCGTGCTTCGTGTGTTTGTGCGAATATTATCTACAGTCTGCTCTAAGCAAATAAGCTCAGCTCTCTCAGCCTTTTCTCACAGGGAGAGATACTCCAGGGCGCTAATCATCTTCATAATCCTACACTGGACTCTCTCTAGTAGCTCCACGTTCCTCTTGCACTGGGGAGCCCAGAAGGGCACACAGTACTGCAGGTACCACCTCCGCAGAGCTGAGGAGAGGGGCCAGATCACCTCCCTTCACCTGCTGGCAACACTGTTTCTGGTACACCTCAGGCAAGGGCAGTTGGCCTACTTGGCCACATGGGCACATTGCTGCCTCATGGTTAACTTCTTGTCAGCCAGGACCCCCTGGTCCCTCTCCACAGAGCTTGCTTTTCAGCAGGTCAGACACTAACCTGTAGTGATGCATGGGGTTATTCCTCCCTAATTTCTCCCTGATTCCTCCCTATTTACCTCTCTAGATCTAGGTTCAGATGCTCTTCACCACTGTACCTCTGTATCTCAGGAAAATACTAAATTCTCTTCTTCGCTTGTCCTGTAAACTTCGCTTTTCCTGTAAAATAATCAAGCCAAATTTCATTCACAACCATATACTAGCTTTCAGTTTATGCTAAATTCAAGGGACTATGTTCTTCATTTGCCCAGATTAATAAACCCTAGCACTGACAACAGGCAAAGGAACTGGCATTTACTTGCATATGCTGTGAAATGGATTGAGGAGCCATCCAAACTAGACACATCCAAAAGGTACCTGGCATCCAATTCCAAAACCATTTATCATAAGATTTCAAACATGTACAGAATCACAGAATCACACGATAATTGAGGTTAGAAGAGACTGCTGTAGATCACCTCCCTGCTCAAGCAGGGACACCTAGAGCACGTGGCACAGGGTTGCACCCAGGTGGATTTTGAAGAACTCCAGAGAAGGAGACTCCACAACCTCTGGAGGAGGGCAGCCTGTTCCAGGGCTCTGTTACCCTCACAATCAAGAAGATTTTCCTCACATTTAGACAAAGTTCCTGTGATTCAGTTTGTGGCTGCTGCCTTGTCCTATCACTGGCCACCACTGAAAAGAGTCGCCCTCCTCCTCTTGACGTATACCTTTTAAGGTATTAATACACACTGATAAGATCCTGTTTTCTCTTCTCTACGTTGAACAAGCCCAGCTCTCTCTCAGCTTCTCCTCATAGGAGAGAGCCTCCAAAAGCACCCAGCTGCTGTTCAGAAACTGGCAGCCAGAGCAGGTTTCCTATGAGGATTTCTGAATTTCTGCCCTTCTCCTCTCCCCTTTTTCCCTGTGGCTGGAGGTATTTAGAATATGCTACCACATATTCCCTGGAATATTGTGTTCTTCACCAGGACCTGGACTGATCAGTACTGCCAAGCCTGCTGCAGCACAGCTGTGCTAATGTCCCCTGACAGAAATGTATAAGGATTATGCCAAGCAACTTCAGTCCCCAAAGAACTCCTAATACCTACAGGAATTTGTGGTTTCTGGAGAACACATTTTATAAATGCCCCAAATATTTAAAAGTTTGGCATATATGCAAAACTTTTGCTTTTAAGAGCAATGAAGTTCCAGGTTCAAAAATGAACCTATCTAATCTCTCACTTCCTTCCTTCTGTGAGACACTTTGTAAAATGTTGTTGCATACAGAAGTAGAAAGATAATTCCTCAGGACTCTTTAGGTCACAGCCAACCCCTTGAATTGCATTTGGAACTAGCTGGCAGCCTGCTCAGGTCAGAAAAATCCACGGGTGATTTCACTGAGAGATCCAGCTCGTGCACTGTAACTAACAGCCTGATAAAGCTATTTGCATGTTAACATCTCCTCATGCCTCATTTAAACTCTTTTTCCATTAATTCAAATTAAGTATACCTGCTTACCTTACAAGGTAACAGCTGAAAGTCCCAATGATGGAGACACAAGATACACAGAAAATGACCTCCTGGGGCTGGGAAGCGACCACACCAACGGCATAACATGGATCAAACCTGCAAGCAGCTAGTGAGGAACTGTACCAATCACAACGTGTAATCATTTTCAGAAGTCACATCAAGGATGGGGAAATGGGGAGAGAGAGTGGGAAGTGTAGATGATGGGGAAAAGAAGGCTAAGCAGAACAAGTTTAAGAGATACTGAAATGTGACTCTAATGGGCTGCAACAAAAAAACTAAACCAGATCCATCAGGATACAAGCTTTTCTCCAGAATGGTGACAGAGGAAGCCATCCAGGCTTAGCCATTTCCTTTTTTACCCAGAATTTCCAAACATTGAAATACATGTGCCTGAAGATTAAACAGAACAAATATGTTTTTAAGAGATAGTGTTTGTTATTCACTCTTTCAAATTAAACCCATCATTGATTGTAAGTATTAGTCTCTGGGTTTTCACATGAAAATGCTCATCATTAGTGTGTGCATTACCATACAGGCATTCTGTCCTGGGTCACAGACTCTGTGGGGCTTCAAGCTATACAAACACAAAGGAAAAAAAGAGAGAAGTTCAAGTCTCTAACAACCTGCAGTTTAGACTTAGTGAAAACACAAAGCAATCAGAAAAATAAAATGAGTCAGTACTGGTTAATGATTCAGAGGAGTCAGAGGACACTGGTATTTTAACTGTTCTCCTGCTTTTAGCAGTTCTGTAGCAAAGTCTTTTAAGGAAGGATTTGGAAAGTAGGAAAACAAGAGTCCATTTATGTTAATGTAATATTCCCGCCCCCAATGTAAACACGGAAGGAAGCTAGGAGGTGCTTTTTGCATTTTCTGCAGAAGCAAAACAGGTTGGCACATCGGCCTTAGACTGGGAAATCTACTTCAACACTTAATGAAAACGGTTAGGGGGATGGGACCGTGCCACTGGCTTTGAAATCAAGTACAAACATCTTCTAAGTATTTTGCATAAAGAGGGAGAAATCAGCAGCAATCCACAGAAAGTAGCTGGTGGTGACATGGTCAAAGTAGCAAGATAGGAAAATATCTTACAGTTTTATTTTGGACAGATTGCAGATACAAAAGACTGTACTAGCTAATGCCAAAGAAAAAGACGATGCAGTAATTCAGACTCCAGGTAGGGCAGTCAGGGATGGATGTTTTGTCTGTATGGATGGATTCACTCATGGTACCTTCAATCTATTATGCTGAGTCAGCAAACCTAAGATTTAGCTGGCATATCAGGTCATGGAAAAGTCAGCGAGTGCTCAAGTTACAGGGCTGACTGACTGGGAAGCTGGAGGTTTTATCCCCAGTGAGTGAAAGAGGAGGGAGGCAGCACAATAGCAGAGCTCGAGATAGTTTGGGCACAAGGAGGCAGTTCTGGGTCGCAGAGCCACTTCTGGGATTCGCCAACAAAGAGAAAGGAGTGGAATTTGTGTCCACAGACCATAAGAGAGGGGAAGCACCCAAGTCCTGAAAGACTGCCTCATATTTTAAAATGAAAATAACTGTGGTAACTTGTGAAAACACCAGTTTGTTTATTTTACAGATAACAAATGCATTGCCTGGCCATTACTGCTGCAGATTACCCTGGAGGAGATTCTGCCTCACACAAAACCCAGAGTGACAGAAATAGCTGTGTTGCATATTCCACACATTTTGCTCCCAGGAAAAGCCTGCAGTGCAGGATGTGACCTGGCTACCAGCACTAAGCTCATGGGAAACAGGCAGCTATCACAGTTATAGGGACAGTGGCAATGCCACAGTCTGTGGTTGACAGGAGAGCAGAAATGAAGCTGCTTTTACTATGGGTTTCCTCCTGAAGTCTGATGGAATCCAAAGTGGCATGATGGCTGTATTTCAGAAAAACGTTTTAAAGGAGCAGAATTACATAATTACCAAATCCTGCCAAGAGGAAAGACATAGGAACAGAACAATGGGGAGTACGTGAAAACAAGAACAACTGCATTTTCTTTAAGCGGTTGTTAGTCGTTATACCAAAAATGCTTCACTCTCCACAAAACATTTTGTAGTGTGAAATTAAAACATCCAAATCACAAACAT
This sequence comes from Tinamus guttatus, assembly GCF_000705375.1. Next base: position 100,099 of record NW_010582235.1, read on the forward strand.
TTGGGTATCTTCCTTTAACAGATTGTCATCACATGTAAACAACACTGGAAACACATGCACTGAGTTCAAACCAAAAGCCTGGAAAAGGGAGAAAAAAAACTTTAGCCATGAAAAAGCAAATATTTTCACAGTATATACTGCCCTCCTGTGTACAGCTGCATTATTACCATTAACAAGCAGTGGAAAGCGTTGTCCACAGATCATGAGCAGTCATTTCTTCAAATTACAGCTTATGTTGAACTACATGAGTTCCATGCACTCAGCTTGAAATACTTACCTGTTCAACAAGAATTTCCATGCTGGAACTGTTCTTGATACCTTCCTTTGATGATTCGGAATTTTAGAAAAATGAACTTTAACCAAATTAAAAAGAAAAAAAAAAAGGCTCTGAGAAATAAATCTGTTAATAGTGGCAAGCTGTGTGCTGCAGACACTGAACTACTGTACAATCATTTTTCAATTTAATAAATGCTTTGCTCATCACCAAATTCTTCTTCACTTTTTATTTTAGTTTTCTTTTTTAAGGACAAGAGAACCTCAAACATCCTTAAGCAGTGGCTAAACCCATGGTCAAGGACTCACTTAGCAGTCAATCTCTGTTCCCTATTATAAGTCACAACATTTGTACTTCTAAAACCTGGATATTAACCTGAATTATTTTCTTGAGACTGTACCAAAATTGATTTAAAAATAATATTTATCCACCTTCATAGAATGATTTTTTTCTAAATTTTCAGATGAACTTGGTATGTGTTTGCAAAAATGCAACATACTCTAAACGCTAAGCAATAAAAACTTCAGTAGCTACGAAGTCAGTTGCCAAATTCCCATGTTTCCACTGCACACTCAAAACCAGCATTATTGCTGAAATAGATTCTTTATTTCTGAAACATTCCAAAACAGCAGTATACACAGTTGTAATCAAATATTAAGTCATATACCATTATAAGAAAGCATTGATTAGTGCAATTGGATTTTGTAAAAGATCTATCAAAAAGATTTATTCACATTAAAACTCATTTATCTTCCATAAGCAACTGTTAATAAAACATTAAAATTTTATTCTTGATAATAAAGTATTGAAAACCAACTGTGGTTTTAGAGATCACTGTATCTTTGTAAGTGCAATGTGACTGATGCTGCCTTTTTAAATACAAAACACTATGACAATAAATTAACAATTGAACAAACAGTGAAAGAAAACAAAACCATGCTGACACAGCTGTATGGCAATTTCCAGTGAATGCTACTGTTTTTTTGTGCTTCTGCAACATAAATATACTGCTTTGTATTGCCAATGGTATATTTTTGTAAGATATGTCCCTAGTGCTAAAAAAGTACATTACCCCAAAAATATTATTTATGGCACAGAAAAGTTAAATTATCTCTCTGTTTTCAAGATTCAGACAAGTTTAAATGAAAGTAAGTATACAAAATAAAATGTATTGGAAACACTAACAAAAAAAAAAAAAAAATTCAAGCACATTACATAGTCCCCCCCAGGTCAAGATAAAATGCATGATTCTTTTACACTGAAACATTATCTTATATTTTCAGTATGACAAAGCTGCTCAAAATAGGATTATCTCCTAGTGTTGTTTCAAATTAAGTATTTTGGTACTTTGCACACATGTAATATTCCCTCTAATTTCTAAATGCTAATGCTGCCATTGTTAGGCTGATAACAACACAGCTGTCCAGGTAACTGATTAAGTGCAATATTTAGTATTTAATAAAATGTTGATATTCTAAAAAATGACTTTGCATTATGGATGTTTAAATATTAAAATCTCAGGGGAAACAATAGCATATGACCCTTCCTTCCCAAATCGTTGTTACCCAGCCAGCTGGGTAATGAAATCCACATTATTTTTCTTCCACTGCTCTCGGGGTTCTTCATCAATAGCAGCCATCTCTCCAGTTCCCATCCCGCATCGCGCTAAGTGACGAAAGAGGTTTGGGAGGCTGCAGAAAACTGTATTAAAAAGACACAAAAAGAGAAAATAAGTCGTATTTTGTGTAAAAGATATATCCTCCAGGACCCACCACCAAAATCTTCATGTTCCTGGGCTGCATCTGTCCCTTGTAAATAAGGATTAATTAAAAAAAATATTTGTTGACCATCTTCCAAACTTCCAGGTACTGCCGAGATAACTATTTCTAATCAAATCAAATTGAAGAAAAGAATAAAAATCTCTGTTGCGACATAACAGTCCACTCTCTGTTGGTGGCTAGACAGGCTACCTACAATTAGCCACTGCGTTTTAATTGCACTATTTATTGAAAATAAATGCTCCCAGTTCTGGGAAAATGCTTCTTACAAAACTCTTTCTCAAGCACCCTTCCAGTTCTTTCTCTTCTTCTCTTTGCCTTTAGCTATGATTGCTGCAAGTTACTGATGTTTCTCCTCCTTTCCAAAGGTCCTGTGCTGGAAGAAGACCAAGATGTGTTGCAAGGCAGATAGAGCCAGGAAGTTGAGAGAGGTAACCAGAACAAATTCTTGTCTCTCAGCTATTTTTATAGTTGCCGAGAGAGAGAGAAAAAAAAAAAAAGATTTTTAAAGGGTGGTTCAGTTTCAATTTAGGGTGGTTCTAACCAGGCTGCTTTTATGCAATTCCACTTTTATTTTACTTTACTTACCTTTATTACAAAACTAGCTACTTGAGGCATAAAGTGTGACTCACCTTTTATTTCAGAAAACATGGCCTACCTAAAACTGCTGATTTCATTTCTTTTTTTCTTTTTTTCTTTTTTTTTTTTTTTTCCCCTTTCCAGAGGAAAGAAGAGGAAGAAAGTATAATCATCAAACTTCCAAAAAAAAAAAAAAAACCAGAGAGGATGAAAAATAAAGAATAATTAAGTAAATTTAAAATAAATGTAAGAATATTGCTACTTATCCAAACCTGAACTTCTGTTACAGGGTAATGAAAACACTCAAAAGCTGAAAACTGTCAGTCCCTTCTGCATCCAACATCATGCTCCTAGGTAAGGAGGAAAAATAGGTTTCTAAGAAGCCAGGAGCGTGGAGGCGGAAAGGGAGGCCGGGAAGATCCATGGAAGTGGAAGAAGGGCCGCTCTCTGCCTTCCCCTCACCAACACGGAGCGGTGCTTCGCTCATACAGCCAAGGACAGAGGGACTGGCATCCCTTACAATCTCTGCTTTTGGATGCATGCAGCTCTCTGATGGCAAGGATGAAAGCAATTCATGTTTAGCCAAGACAGGTTATTTTGGCTATGACCATTTTATACTGCACTCTGATGGGCTTGATCTTGTGCTTCACATACTGAGGGCTGAAGGTATCCAGCTACCTCTTTATACAAGTAACTTAGCTGTCCAACAGTCTGGCAACAGGAATGAAGTTTTGCCCTGCATGTACCTGCCTTCCTGACTATCTGATTTACTTAAAAAAATATATATATACATATATATATGCACACACACATACATATATATTTTCCACTTATGACTAAAGACACTAACTTTCAGGCCACTGAAAGAAGCTAGACTCTTGACCTGATAATCTGAGATGCCATTCTTCGGAAATAACCACAGTGACAAAATCAGTGCTGAGGAAATGTGCCTCACATGGATGAATTTCTTCGAAGAAAAAAGTATGTATAAACTGAAACCACCTTTATTTTCCATATTAAAAAACAAAATGAAATCAGGATCTTAAAGAGCTCCAGGCTGACCTCCAGTCTGTCAGTACTTTGAGAGTGCAGCAAACATGGAATTCCCCTGGTGCAAACATAACCTATCTTCTAGGATCACTGATCTGGCTCTAGAGCAGTATATAGAGCAGGTGAGAACACAGGAGCCTGGATTTTCTGCACTAAAGACAGCTTTGTTACTCATCTGAATCAACTTCTAATAAAACCAATGTAGAGAGTACCATATTTCACCGTCTGAAAACTCTCACTTATGTTTTTCTTTAACACTGTGTGCTGTATGAAAAGTTAAAAAATAGCAAGAGACTGGTCTTCATAGCCCAGAAAGTCTCTGTCTTTCTCCTACATTGCTATGAAAGATTTAAGAGCTCTGCAGAAGAGCATGAAGATGAGGAGAGAAAAAAAAAAAAGAAAAACCTGTACTATAAAGAACTCTCACAGAGATGGTTCCAGCAGAGAGCAAAGAAGGTTATAATAGAAATCTCATGGTACAGTGTTCATCAGAAAAGCAACCTGACAGCTCTTTATCAAAGTTTCACCACAGTTGGTCAAAATCTGTTGTCAGTTACATTGGTGTAATCCCTGAGTAACTCAACCAAAGAGGTAAGGTGAGCAATTGAAGTTTTTCTGGATCTAGCCAGTGCGAAGCAAGAAAAAGAAGAAAAAATGGTGAGAACTAGTGACAGCTCACCCCAAAGGGAAGCAAGGGGTCACACAGTGGGTCATCACAGTGGGAGGGGTGGATGGAAAGGGAAGCAAGGTTTGGAAGATCTGGACCTAAGCTGAAAGATATTTTTTTTTTTTGAGAAATTTCATCAGTACTGATCATATGAATACACAGCTAAGAATTTATTTCATCTCCCAAGTGTGATTACGTGATTTAATCATAGTCTGTTTCCTCAAGCTTATTTTACTGCTTACAGTAAAAATAATTTGGAGAGTAAATTTTCTTGCAAAAAAGAAAAAATGTACTTATTTAACAGCATAGCTCACTGCAACTACATGATAACTCAGGATTTCCTATTTGCTTATTGTTCCCCAGACGGAACTTAAAAGACATGACTTGCAACCCAAGACCTTGCTATCTTCCCTCAAGATCCTGCAATTTCAAAATGTGCATTTTTACAGCCTACAGCCTTTCTCGACAATGGGGAGGCAACTCTCTGTTTGTGTAGTCTCAAAAAACACTCATCCTGTTACCCTGAAATAACAGCGGGCACAAGTGTTGAAAAATATGAGTCACATATAGAAATGATGTGAGATTTTCATCTGCTTTCATTTCTTACTAATGGGTGGTAATCAGTTCTAATTAGATTTAAGTAAGATTTTATCAAGTATCACAGTACATTAGCAATTATCAGCGGGCACTGCCTATTACTGTTTGTGGAGAGAAATCTCCACCTGCTCAGTGACTTAGCATTAGGAGTTGGAAATATTTCTCCTCTGTAGTCTGGTTTCACACCTAAGAGAGAAAGAAAAGACGTTTCCCAAGCCAAAAGCAGCCCCCCAAGACAGGAAGCCTGTTTAACTCTTACCTTCGAACTGGCTGTGCAATTTTACTTCTGGGTATGCCACTGCCGTTGATGGCCAGCGATGGTCGTGGAAGAGCACTGCGCCCTAAAATCCCTTGGCTGGCAGCTTTGTTTGGCATTGGGATTCCAGTGTTGGAGTATAACTGTGAGTTGTTGGACACCGGAATACTGCTAGTGCCTTGCACCGTTGGGCTTACGTAGGCAGTGGCTTTGAGGGGCTGTCTAACGGACACCGGAAAATGTCCCACGCTGTGCACTCGGTGTTGAAGCTGTCCTGGCGAGGGAACTGCAGGGAGTCGTAGGAAAGGAAGAAGGAAGGTCAGTGTGCAACAGGTGAGGCCGTGTGGTTCACTGCTAGACAGGTCTGAGCAGACATATTCATTACACAATTTTCTTGCTAACTCTAAGTATTAAAATAATCATTGGATCTAATACTGCATCCAGTAACACTGCATTCAAAAATAAAATCCTGTCCCTTATTCTTCCTTCTTTCTCCTTTTAAAGAAGCTTCATTACAGGTAAATTGATTCTATCTATTTCCATCTAGCCAGTTTCATTCCAGTTAGATCTTTAAATGGGAGAAATTGCTGAAGATATAAATTAATTACTGTTAGGTCACTTAGGTGTTTGTAAAGTTGTTTGAAGTAACTACTACTTGTTTAATGAACATTATATTAAAGCACTATAAAATAGAACAGACGTCTAAGCTTTATACGTTTAAAAAAAAAAGACTATAAAAAGGTCCTGAGTAACTATTCCGATGTAAACTATCGTTTTAAAATCAAAATTACCAGTTCTAAAAGCATTATATATAGATTCTCTACACAATCCTGCCCTCTGGTGTACATCAGACGTGCATCTTTTTCAGAGTCCACATACGAAAAGCTAACTGTCAAAAACCTCAAGCACTTTCACTAACTAGCACACACAGGCCTGTTCTGTTGCAGGTCTTGAAAAGAGGCATCTTAAATCCATTCAAAGACACAGGAGACAAAACAGATGTGTGGTTCCCTGAAATCACTCTGGCAAGCCATTGCTACAGAATTCTTAACATTATCATATCATGTTGGGGCCTTAGTAAGAATATATAGGAAAGTGGAGTTTGTGGGAACTGGACTGATGCCTAGCAGCCAAGCACCTGGAGGAGAACCAATCAGCTGGGAGCCTGTAGCCAATGAGTGCTGCTCCTCAGCGCATGCCCACCTGCACCGGTATAAAGCCCTGCTACAGACAACAGCAGAGGGGAGTTGACCTTACTTTGTGTGGAGGTGTTGGTTGCTCTGGCTTGTGGAGAGGGCCCTGGCACTTGGTGCGAGAGTGACCCTCGACATCTGGTGACCCCGACGTGATAGTGCGAGAACGCGAGGGATCTTACTGGAGAAAAGCGGATTGTGACCACGACCTGGTGAGTCAGAATGGGAATTGGCGCATCTAGAGTGAAAGTTGCTGCAACAGCAATGGAACATGATACTGTTGAACGCTTCGTAAGGCTTGCTCAAAAAACTAAGATTGAGGTCTCGAAAACCGAGCTAACTGATTTATTACTATTTTGTAAGAAGAGAAAAATCATAGAAGAAGCTTCCAAAAAAAAAAAAAAAACCACTATAGGCACTCGTAAGGAATGGTTCCCATAAATATGCTTATGTGTGTACCTAAGTGTCTACGTTTGTGTGTAAGGAGTGCCTATGTTTAAGAAAATCACATTTTATGTATATATGTACATATGCATATCCACACACAAATACACAGATGAAGAAAAATATTTTTAAAGCATCAGATAAAATTAAACCCTCAGCAGACTACCATGCAGGGGATCTGGACAGGTATTTCCACGCCCCTAGTACGCTTAGGCAAATAAGTAAATAAATAAAATGAACCCAGCAGAAAACATATATGACCCAAAAGAATACAATTAAGTCATTTTGAAGCCATTTGTAAATTCTGCCCAGATTCAAAAGAAAACACCCACAGGAAAAGGTATTGCTACTTTCTCCTCCCTAACATACCTACAATTCTTTCTTTTGCTTGGGACAAATGAAAGCCACTCTTTTCCTTTCCTTACCCGCTAGGCTACTTCAACCATCGTGTTACAAAAGTCTCGGCTCTTCATCTGTCTCATTCTGTCTACACGGAGGATTCAACATTCACTTGAACGATACTTAATATTCCCCCCTAGTCCAGAAGCCACCTTATTAATCAATTACAGAGCCATTTTCACTCCCCCACTCAACAGGTACGTTACACTTGAAGATTTAATTCTCTGCTTAACATTTGCTTAGAACAAAGTGGCTCCGTTTTAACACGAAAGAGGTCCTGTATTTTAAGATGATATCTATGTAGTGCACTTTAAAAACAGCACTGAGCAAACTATTTATAAAGCAACATTTTAAAATCCAACACCAAAGCTAAAAAAATGTAAGCTTATATGAATTAATTGTATCGCTGATGCTTCTATGCCAATAATTATTAAGTCTGATACAAGATGAATAGGTAGGGAAATAAAAGAAGGTAATGAAACTTAGTACAGTGTTAACAAGATTGGTCAGAATTTGCTTTCCAAAGTAAAAACTTTGAAAATCTTGAGCTAGATTAAAATGTAGTGCAAAAAGGAAAAAGGAAAAAAAAAA
>NW_010582236.1:2574-16219 GCF_000705375.1 Tinamus guttatus
CCCTGTGCTTTTACAAAATACTTATAAAATGGATATGTACTCTTGTCAAGGCATATGTACATATATTTTTCTTTATAGTTTCTTTTTTCAGCTAAATTTTAATTTTCTTTGATCATATATTGTCTTAACCTCAAAAAAGCTTTGACTAATTTGGACTGTTGTATGTCCAAACTGGCCTACTTCCCTAAACCTGAGGACAGAGCAAAGACAAATTTTGCCTAGTGGCTGACACACGCACTGACCTTAGCTCAAGGCTAAGAAGTCAAGACAAGTTTTCTGCATAACACTGTAATCTTTCTAATTTGTGCATTGGCACAGAGAGAAACCTGTAACATGTACTGACTGTTCACGTGTTTATAAGCGCTCTCGGTGTCTGCCAGCCTCTCCATGCAAAGAGCAGTCTAGCTCCCTGCCAGCTGCCTATATCTGCACTTAACTAAAGACAGGCTGGCAGGCATCATGCAAGGCCCTTATGCAGAAGATAACCAAGGTATGAAAGGAGCTTACTTGGTCCTTTGCACACATTTGGCAATCTGCACCACATCTTCCTGGCTGCTGTCACATCTTAGGCACAGAAAATTTATCGATCCTTTTCCTGTGCAGTATTGAACACACCAGTGCATAATACAGCCTGTTATGCCACAGCTGATTTCTCTGGAGGTGAGCATATAAATAAACTGAATTTATGGGTCCACAGAGAGATGGTGGCCACTACTTCCTTGCATGACATATGCACAATCTGCAGTTTTTTATATCCTTGTAGACTGCTGAGTGGTGATGCTGGTTTATGCATAATATCATTAGTTTGGCAGTTGTGTTAAGTGGGAGGCCTATAATATTTTATACTGGTTGACATAATACGAGCTGCAAATGGCAGTCAAGAATATTTCCTTAATTGCAGTCATCTTCACTCAGACACAAGCTGGCTGCTGAAAAGAAAAGCCAAGATCAGCTACTCCTCTATGCATAGGAATCAGATCTATAGGGTACAGCAGTATTATGATGGTTCTACCACTGTTCTTAATCTCTCTGCTTGTCAGAGAAAGGACAATTTCCAGATGTGATTACTCTAGCACATCTTATGATTTCCTGATAGAATATAAAAATAAATAAATAAATGGGTCTGAGAAGAGAAGAATTAGAATATATTTTTCCCTTTCATTTTTGGTTGTAAAGTGATTGAGTCCAGTAATGCACATTGTGGGCAGGTCCACAAACTTTATAGCTGTTCATCCCTGACCTTCAAGTTCTATGTCTATGGGCCAAAATAAAATTGCTTGAATATATTACCTAAAGGAGCATAGCAGAATTCTGAAGAATGTTTCACAAGGAGGAAATGCAATTTTATTGCAAGAGCTCTGGCTTATGAGCCAAATGACATCAGTTCATTTTATCAGCTCTTATGGATCCTGCATATTGAGCTAGAACAAATGATTGAAGAGTGGGTTGATCTTGCTCAGCTTTAGCCATCTGAAAGTTAATTTTGTACTTTAAACTAGCTGCCTAGGCTTCTGCTACAATCAGGTTTCCATCAGAGTTAGTAAAGAGAATGAGGTTGTTTATCTTAGTCCAAAATAGGCATCGAAATAGATTTCAATGATTTATCCTTAGGGTTGCCTATTTCTCTCCCATCTACTATTCTTAGCTGATGAAACATCTTAGACAACTAATTTCTGATGGGTGAAAATATTTTTTTGCCTTTTGTTCTTTAACAAATAATAATAAATATAAATAATACAATAATTATAACAAATTATAATATATATTATAATTATATATTATATGTATTATTACATATTATAATAAATGTAATATATGAAAATAATAAATAATAAACTGTTATTAGAAAGTTCATATAAATAACCAAAGTATAACAGTGGTAGCTGTGGACTAAAATATGTTCATTTCACTCCAGGTTTTGAAAAACATGAAAATCCCATATACGAGGTGGATTTGTATTGCAGTGCTCACTCAGAAACCTAAAGAGGAGCAGGCAGGGGCTTTAAAATGCAGCTCCTTTTTCTCCATAATGTCGATATGGGAGCTGAAAGCTGGAAAATGTCTGTCTGCTTGACAGATGAGTGGAGAAAACAAAACAAAACAAAACAAAACAATTAATTTGACTGCCTCCCCCAGTATGTTTTTATTCCCCAGGAAATATGCCTTAAGTGTGGAATATGCTGGAGCTGCCACTGGGTCCGGGCGTGATACAGTGGTAGAGATGCACCCACTCAAAGATCCCTGCAGATATATCTGGAGCCACTTGAATTGCCCTGAGTAGAGCCTTAGTATTTTCATGCTGTTACCAGGTGAATGCACCTAAATAGCAGCACCTCATTACTGACGACATGGAGCAGCTGAGAACTGCTCTTGTCACCTTCATCTTCTCCTGTGCACAATGATGCGATTTTACCAGTCATCTCATTTGCTGTGAGGATCCTAAGCCAGAATCCAGCCCCCCCAACATTAAATTGGTCTTTTTGGTTAAATGATTTTGTTAATGTCCACCAAATTAGTAGTTGGTTTGGTTAAAAAAATAAATAAAACTAATTTTAGAAACAGTAAAAGTGCAATCATTTAACAGAAATGCTATAATTTCTTTGCTTTAACTACCAGCTTGAAATGCATGTGTTGGATGGGGAGACATTATATATTTCATATTCAAAACCTCTTTTTTTTTTTAAATTATCTGTGAAACAAGGAAGCAGTTAAAATGTTCTTTGATTGGTGTATAAACTGGGATTGATCTGCATTTCAGAAATAGCCAGTTTGTTCCATTTGTGCCATAACATTCTCTACTTCTTCCTAGAATTTGACCAGTATCCTTGAAAGCTATACTAACAACACAAAATAAATAAGTAAATAAAAATATATAAATAAAATTATTTATAATTTTTATATAAATATTGAAAGTCCTGATTGCTTACCAGGAGGAACCTACAATAAAAGGTTCCAGTGCAAAGTAAACTTTTAATGCTGTTAGCAGTAAATTAAGCATTCATAAAATAATTGAGAAATATACCTGCTAAAACTTATGCTTTATTAAATTTTCTTTACAGTATGTTGAACTATTATTAAACCTTGAAAATAAACGATATTCCCTTGGAGCAATAATCAGTCCTACATGACACTGTGCTTTTTAGCTTGGCTTAATATCATTTCACTTTCATATGTCCTGTAATAAATTCCACTGACATTTCACTGTAAAAATGTCTATGGTAGGACTTTTATCAAATATTAACTTAATATAATTTTGCTAAATTTAAACCATTTTGTAAATAGTATTGTAAAGAAAGACTTTGGACTGAGCAAATTAATTCCTTACTGAAGGCAAGCAGGCAGATGAACCCAATAGTGGTCATATTAAGAATACCCAATGTCATGTTCTAACAGGTAATTTAATATGTAAATATATCATTGAGGAACTCTCCAAAGGCAAGATCTTTTTAAAAATTTCTAGCCAAAATATCTCCTCTGTTGCCGATGAACTTTGTAACAATCTGAGTCCTTGCTTTCCTTATGTCTCTAATGCTCCTTGGAGTGAACGTTGCCAGTCCAGATACACAAGGGAAACTGGAGAGTCCTGAGAATCCAGAACAGCAGCCAGCTGTGGCAATTTGATACATGTCTTCCAAGTCCTGACTGGTGCAAAAGCTGTGTAGGGATCAAGACTTCTGTGTCGACTGGAAGGCTTTATTCAGGACTTTAAACATGGAGCTTTAAGTTTCACCTTAGTCATCCCAAGAGTATGATAAGCCTTTTATGGAAACTCTAGTCAGTGATACTTAGCTCATTATATTTATCGATTTCATACCTTTGACACTTTGAAGAGTATTATTAGCTGTTGAGCTGCACGTTAGGCCAACATCCTCTGCTCCCTAAATTCAAAGAAAAATATTTCCTAAAAATACTACTTAAGATCACCTGTAGTGTTTCTATTCTTTGTATGTTATATTGTTGTCTACCATTCCTTTCAAATTTAGATATGTGCATAACAATAGTGCAATTTCTGATTATCTTCAGTTTCTGCTTTTCCAAGCCCCTGGAAAATATCAATATTCCTCACCAATAGTTATTTTGTCATTATCAGAGAGCATATTCCTTCTTATGCAAAGGGAAAGTTACTTCTAGTTGAGGCATCGGTGATCTGAGCTTTTTTATAATATATATTAATATAGAAAAAAAAAAGAGAAGTGTTACACAGAAAATGTTTTTCTTGGGGTAAGTCACATCCCTTTATCTTAGCAGTGATTTGAGAGGTGACATGTTTTTAAGTAATCAACCTTTACATTTTGGTACAGATAAACTCATAAATGTGCACATGATGGAAAAAGGAAATGAGGTAATGGGAATGGGAATTGCTTTTTTTTCCCAGTAATGGGAAAAAATGGGAATGGGAAGTTTCCCATTACTGGGAAAAAAGCATTTTGAATTAGTATCAGAGTATTGATGTTAAAACCTTCCCTTCTAACAGTTTTAAGAAAATAAACCTTCACAGTTGCATATACATTTATCCTAAGTACAAGAAAACCAATATTAAATATAGTGGGTATTATTTTTATTTAAAAGTACCATGATTTTACTGAGTTACGTTCAAGTTTCTTGAATATTTGTGTTGACAACATTGCTTAGTAGTCATGCTCCAAGGATTCATACGCTTTTTTTCAGAGTCAGAAGCATGAGACAGTAGCCAGTCTGTCACTGCTAGCCAAAACAATTTATTAAAATGTACAAAATAGTGAGTTTTTTAATAAACTGTCTACAGAACACAGAGTTAAAGCAACTTGAAAATCAATTTGCAGAAATTCTGATGAAAAAAAAAAATTAACAAAATAGTACTATGTGAAAATCAAAAACTGTTTCTGCTAATTCCTTGTGCAGAACGGGAAGTTATATTTGTAAATTTGTTAGATAAATTACCATCTGCATCTAATGCATTAAGTGTATCTAGTTTATTTTAGACTACTTGTTTATATAATTTGCTGATAATAGGTAAAATTCATGTCCTCATTGAAATAAGTGTTCACAGAATCTACGTATTTGGGGAAGAAATCAGAATAAGAACACAACAAAAAAAAAATCTTTACTTTTAGAGACTAATAAAAAGGCTGCAGATTGATGATTTTATTCAAATCATACTATTATGCAGAATAAATGTATACAACATAGTATGGCTTGGATAACCTCATTTATCGCAAGCACTGCCAGTGAACTGTTCCGAACAGGCCAGTTGGTTTTTTGCAAGATCCAAATTTACATTTGGCAAAGAGTGTTGGTGTTTAGCTCAAACGATTTTAAATGTTCTTTTAGCAAGCATCTAATTGACATCTCTCTTCTTCAACTGTATCCTTTTCACATAGCAAGTGACTCCATATTCTAGTTCATATTCTTACATTACATACAAGAGACTGCTCAAAAACATTTTTAAAGCAGTTACACTACTTACAACTTTTTTCTTTGTCTTCTTTTTAGAATATTTTTCTCAGCAATTTAGTGAAGCTTCTGTCCTTTTTGCTACAAATGTATATGAATACTTCATTTACACTTCTTATGTTCTTCAGAGACTGTCTAAAAGTGGGAGTGTAGTCTTCTAAAAGATGAAATAACAACCATTGATAGTAAAGACACCAGAAGTGTATCCCTTAATTGATTCTAGCTCAGAGAAGATTAGAATATGTATTTCTATTTCTTATATAAGGAATTTTCATTCTTGTTTTTTCTAAATTATTATTTCATAGAAAACACCTTTTGCCTGCATGCATTTTCCACATGCTGTATTTGTGGTAGTCCTATTTGCAATGTCTAACTCTGTCAGATTGCATGAGCAAGGCACTGTGCTCATGATTTCTCAAAGATACTATATTCCCATCATATTGGCATGTACTGCATTTGCCCATATGGTCTCCAAAATATTTGCCAGCTTCAGTTCTTCACTGAAGAAACAATAAATAGATAAATTGTTTGGAAAGGGCAACTAGAGAAGTAGGCTATGTATATAAAGTTCCTAGAGAAGGCCGGGTAGTATCAATCCAAAATTTGCCAAAGGAAATTTAAGTAAAGACACAAGACCCTTTCACTATAATACTCAAAATTACTAGAAAGATTTTTAAAAAGGTGTGAACTGGCATATTTCCCCCTTGCTTGTTTTTCTGACAATTCTCCAACTGACATATCCCAACATCTTTACACAATATCCAGATAGAAAGGTCAGTGACCAACACTCATGACTTAATTCAGAATATCCCCTGTCATTGTGCTCTGCTTTTACATTATAATATGTGTGTGAAGCAGGACAGAATTTTGCTTTACACTAATAGGCCCAGATTATGTAGGTCACAGTTAAAAGCTATCACTTATTCTAATAATTCTTCCCAGTTCCTTGTGTGGTGCAGACTGTCATAGCTCTGTTTTCATTAATGAATTTTTTGTTATAAATATGTTCTGTTTTCCAAAGTGATTAAATTCATAATGCTGCAAGCAGGTGATGAGAAAGTTGTCTGAGTTTATATTTTATTATGATGTTCCCATTGCTCAGTTCCAGTGATTTCTCATCTTTTTCCTGTTATAAAGTATGTTAGTAGATTATTTATTATAATTGCATAATACAGACCATGTGATTTCACTGTTTTTCTGACATTTCTCCTACTGAGATAATCCAACATCTTTACACAATATTCTGATAGGAAGGTCACTGTCCAACACCCATGATATATTATATATTAAATTTGCACTTGTTTCAGATAGAAAAGTCTATTTTAATGTAGTCTCTAGGGAAAAAAATATTATTTATACTGTGACTAAAATCAATTACAATCATCAATTTTTTTTAATGTGACTCAATAGGCGCAGTACTGTTACAGTAATAGCAAAAATCTCATACTTTAATTCTGGAAAGGTTGAGCTATTCTCCTTGTTTATGCAACAGAGGAATCATCAGCTTAATATACAATTTCTATGTTGTACCAATACTAAAACAGCTGAAGAAAAATGAGAAAGAGACAAAGGAAAAAGTATCTTAAAGTCAGGGCAGGGTAGACCTATGCTCTACCCTCTTTAACAAATATGCCAACAGTAGAAATAATTAAATATTAATGAAAATACTTATTTCCCAAAGGCCTGACCAGCAAAGAATGCTGAAAGAGATAACTCACCAACCAAAGGAATACACTGACAGAAGAGCAGATTATCATTGAAGTGAAAAGCAAAGACAGCTGACATCAATAATTAACTGAGAGGAGTTCCTGGGGAGGCTTACATGAGCTACAGGCGCTATGTATAAAGTCACTTGACTACCAGATTGTTATGTCCTATTTCAGAAGAGTTGTCTTAACATGTGCAACCTATATTAAGTTCACCTGGCCTAAGTTACTTGGGAATTTTTAGCTGTGTTGAAAGATGCACCTGCAGCACTAAAATGAAAACTGATGGGCTATACCTTTAGATTGTTGCAGGAATTATTCTGCCAGCACCTAGACAGATGCTGTTCTCTGCTTGCACTCTCTCTGTGTGCATACGTACATGTCTATCTTTGTATACAAGGGAAGGGTTGTCAAAATCAGTTATAATTTGAGATGCTCAGAGAGGATTTGAGATGCTCAAAATGGAATAATAAAATGGGAATGTGCTCTTGCAGTGCACAATTATTATTTTCTCTAGTTGTGTTGAGCTGTGCTTCTGTACATGAACTGCGACTTTTCTCACATTTGGGATAGGAATTCTAAAGCTATCTGTGCAACTCTCTGTGCCAGCCTGACTGTAATCTGGTGCAGTTGTATTGTCCCCAAAAGGAAGTCTGTTAAAGGAACAAAAGCAAATTTTCCTTTGTAGTCTAGTGCTTCAGGAGCTTGTCCTGCCCCAGGGGACTCTTGAGGTGGTTGTGGGGTGCTGCCTGGAAGGGCTGAAGGTTCCCTGGTCATGGTGAAGAGGATCTCAGAGCGTTCCTACACAGATACAACTTTAAGCATAGAAAAGGAACTTTAACTTTGTAACTTTATGTTCCTCCAGTCAAAGACCATCCTCATGTCCATTAAACTATATATGAACATATATATTTTGAACTGGATTATTGAAAACAAATCAATGGTGGTGTTTTAATATTACTCCTGTTACCAATACAACAGCTAAAAACACAAACATCAAAGATATAAAACACTGATAGGCAGTGAGTAAGTCATGGGACAGATAGGAAGAAAAAATCAGAAAATCTGAGGAGTTGTAGAGGAAAGCAAGACTAATCTGTTTAGAATAAACAACAGTGGTTTAAAGGTATTAGTAGGTGCTTTAAGTAAGAAGTAAACTGAAAAGAACTGGAACCTATTTTAACCCAATCTGCAAGTAGTGAAAGTGGCTTAACTTTGCTAGGGCAGGTTATTCTTTCTGGTTTCGTCTATCTCTTCTGCTTTTTTATGTTCATTTTAAATGGTTTATAACAAATACCAACAAATTGTTCTTGGAAAACAAAAACAAAAACAAACAACAAAAACAACTAAAAGCACCAAGCTGTATGCTTTAATATGCTTGCTATGAAAGATAGGGGTACTGTCCTCTAAGCTGGGCTTTTGCAAGTGCATGAGATTCAAAACTGAAATATCCATTCAGCTTTGGAGTGATATCCAACATAATATCCAGAGCACTGTCATAGACATTTCAGCTATTAACGCAGGTAACTACTGGAACAAAACTCCTTTGAGGATCTGTCAGAATACCTGCCCTTTTGCATAAAGAGCTCTTTGGAACTAGACTTTTAATTGCAATAGGACCAGCTTTGTCTTTTGGATTGTCTGTCTTATTATTGTAAGATATTTTTAATTTTCCTAATGGAGATTTTTCTTTGTCTCACCAGGCTAAGCTTTAATGAAGAAACGTCAACGTTGCTAATAACTGCACAAAGAGGGACCGAAGACCTTTGCAACCAATGATGTGGTTGTCATGGAAACTATTTCTGTTTCTGTCACTCACAGAGTATCTTTCAGGTAAAATCAAACAAAATCAAGAAAACTCTGCCTATTGTTTCCAGACTTTTTATCTATAAACAGAAATAGGGAAATGTAAAAGCATGCAAAAAAAAAAATCTAAATTCTGAAATTGTAAGAATTTATAAAGAAGAGATTTACAAGTGCTTTTACATTTCTAGGTAAAACTGAATGACATTAAGAACAAAGGAAAGATGGAGCTGCTGCATCTCTCCTTTGAAAATATAATGCTAATTTTATTATTAGAAAGGTGAAAATATATGTAGAAAAGGATTGAATAGCAAGGGGTCTTCCTAAGGACTAACAGCTGAAGAATTACTTGATGGTTTGGGGTCTTCAAAGTTCTTACGATTTCCTAGTTTTGCAAAATATTTATCAAATACCTGTCTTCTTTCTTAAGAAGAAGACCATGTACCATGCATTGATTAATCTGAATTTTGTCTAGATAATTCTTTAGAAGTCTTTTTTTCCTGTGACAATAGCTTAGTTGGCATTATCTTTTCAAGCAACAATATGAGTTGATCAATAATAACTTACACTTCTCGTATGAAAATCCTTGTAATTTGATAGCATATTGTCTCTAATTGATCTTTGTGCTGACCTGTTTTCTTAATGTTGCCTGTAACTGTCTGTCAACAGTTTACTAAGCCACTCTCTTCTTGATTATTCCAAAACTTAGTGATTTTGTGACACGATGAGATCAAATTTTGTAATAGTCAATTGAATAGAATATGGAAATTTATTATATTACCATGATATTGGATGTAGGAACGTAAAGAGTCCGTGTGTGCATGTTTGATGAATTTTTAAGTCATTTTTTTTTCATGATCTTAGGCACTTTGATACAGGGAGTGTTTTTCTTTTTGTGTTGTATTGTTAGACATGTTATCATCTCAGTAGCATCAGTTTTTTGGTGATTCTAGAAACAATGCCATACAACTGCCACCTATTAATGTAATTTTAATTTTCTTATGTTGAAAAATGTTTGTTGTAGTTTTGAGGACCTTTGATTCAAAATTCAGGAGCATTTTGGAAATTCAAAACTTAAAATTGAAGAATTATGTCTTCAACATAACCGTATTTATGATTAAAAAAATCAACATTCCACAGTAGGTCATACACAGTGAAATTAATGTACCTGAGCCTGCAAATGGTTTCACATAGCTGGAATTTCTTTACCATCAGCTGTGTTAAAAAAGAATGCATGTAAGTAAGTAAGTGATACAGTTTTCTCAGGATAGGACTATCTAACCCTACACCACACATGTTGCAGAAGTTCTGCAATACATTTCATACATTGGAAATTCCATTTCCTATAATTCTATATGCAGGAATGAGTTTCAGCTGTTGTATCATCTCAGTCATTTTGGGGGTGTATCTACTAAACCGAAATAGAAGAAAAGCCGGGAAACTACAGGCTGGTCAGCCTCACCTCCGTCCCTAGAAAGGTGATGGAGCAGCTTATCCTAGAGACCACCTCTAAGTATGTGAAGGAAAAGAGGGTGATCAGGAGTAATCAGCATGGATTCACCAAGGGAAAGTCGTGTCTGATGAATCTGATAGCCTTCTACGATGAGGTGACCGGCTGGATGGACAATGGGAGAGTCGTGGATGTTGTCTACCTTGACTTCAACAAAGCTTTCAACGCAGTCTCCCATAACATACTCATAGGAAAGCTCCGGAAGTGTGGACTGGATGAGTGGACTGTGAAATGGATTGAGAACTGGCTGGATGGCAGACTCCAGAGGGTGGTGATAAATGGAGCTGAGTCTGGTTGGAGGCCTGAGGCCAGTGGTGTCCTGCAGGGGTCAGTACTGGGCCCGGTGCTCTTCAACTTGTCCATCAATGACTTGGACGAGGGCACAGAGTGCACCCTAGGCAAGTTTGCAGATGGCACCAAACTGGGGAGAGTGGTTGATCCTCTTGAGGGCTGTGCTGCCATTCAGAGAGACCTAGACAAGTTGGAGAGTTGGGCAGAGAGGAACCTCGTGAAGTTCAACAAGGAGAAGTGCAGGGTCCTGCACTTGGGGAGGCACCAGGCACTAGGATAGGCTAAGGGTTGACCTGCTGGAAAGCAGCTCTGGGGAGAGGGATTTGGGAGTCCTGGCAGACAACAAGTCAACCATGAGGCAGCAATGTGACCTCATGGCCAGGAAGGCCAATGGGATCCTGGCCTGCATCAGAAGGAGCATTGCCAGCAGGTCAAAGGAGGTGATCCTGCCTCTCTCCTCAGTTCTGGTGGGGCTGCACCTGGAGTATTGTGTGCAGTTCTGGGCTCCCCAGTGCAAGAAGCACATTGACCTTCTAGAGAGGGTCCAGCGGAGAGCCACAAAGATGATTAAGGGACTGGAGCATTTGTCATATGAGGAAAGACTAAGCAAGCTGGGCCTGTTTAGTCTGGAGAAAAGAAGGCTGACAGGAGATTTGATTAACACGTTCAAGTATCTGAGGGGTGATGGTAGGGACGATGGGGCCAGGCTCTTTTCCGTGGTGGCCGGTGACAGGATGAGGGGTAACGAGCATATGGAAGGGTAATGGGTACAAATTGAAACACAGGAAGTTCCACCTCCATATGAGGAAGAATGTCTTCTTAGGGTGACAGAGTTGTGGAACAGGCTTCCCAGAGAGATTGTGGAGTCTCCTTCTCTGGAGAGCTTTAAAATCCACCTGGATGCCTCCCTGTGCCACATGCTTTAGGTGCCCATGCTGGACTAGATGATCCCTAGAGGTCCTTTCCAACCTTAAGCATTCTGTGATTCTGCGAAAATCTTGCAAATGCTTGAGAGCATTATCAGTCACCTATATTAACACAGCACTAAAATAAGAAGCTACTTTGGAATCTAAACTGAAAGTCAGTATTTCAGTGGAGGCCACCAACAGAACTAGAGGTAATGGCCAAAAATTGAAACAACAAAAGTTCCACAAGAGCTTAAGGAATTTTTTAACAGGGAGGGTGATGGAGCACTGGAACAGGTTGCTAAGAGTGGTTGTGAAATCCCCTTCTCTGGAGATCTTCCAAAGCCACTTGGATACAATCCTGTGCCACATGGTCTCGATGACCCTGTGTGTGCAGAAGGGCTGGACTAGATGGTCTCTGGAGGTCCTTTCCAACCTTAGCAATTGTATGATTGTATGATTTGCAGGAGTATTTTATTTAAATAATACCACTACCCTGAACACTGTTGCCAGTCATTTAGTACACTGTTTAAATTCGGTCTCTTGTGTTAATTTTTAACTTATGCCTGACAGTTTCTAAAGCATTTCTCTTATATTTTGTAGCTAGAAAAGTACATCTCTGAGTTATTACTGTTTTGGTATGCGGATCTTTAAGATCCTAAAAGGATTATTCTGTATTAATACAGTAGAATTAGAGTTCTATTAGAAACTGGTTTTAACAGTTTTCAGGTGTTGTTACATATAATGTGATATCACGTATATTTTCCCACACGCATAAATAATTTTTACAATGATTTCCTTAATAATAATCGCTCATTAGAAAATCTAATACTATGTAAGCTGAAATTAATCACATATAGCAAACATGGATTCAAAGTTATTTAATTACATTGTCAACACAACTAATTTTCCATCATCATACCTTCCATATTTGATTATACGATTCTGCACTTATAGCTGCTTTTTTAATATTGCAGTACTTACTAGAACATGTTTACTACTTAAAATAGTTTCTATAGCTGATGCAATTTGATGTAGCCTGGTAAGTTAGATGCCTGAATGTACCATTATGAAAGATAGGGCAATAGATATTGATGCTGCCTTACTAAGATAAAGTTCATTCAATTCGTGTTGTTTTGGGCTATGTTAAAATTCAGTACTTATCTACTGAATCATAAGATCAGGGGATCATTCTTATCAGCAGCCAATGTTTGGAAGAGAGTACTACATTGTTTTATTGATTTTGCAGTGGTGAGGGAAATCATCCAAGAAGAAAATGGATGGCCTCTCTAGTTTGTGTCAACTCTATTTTTCTATTATTTTTATCTTAAAGATGACCCAAGTATTTTGGGTATTGCTTATGCGCTAATGTATGGAAGTGCGCTTGAATGATGTGGAAAATGATTTATGAGTGGAGAAATATGTAGTTTTTGAATGCCAAGTTGAAGATGGAATTATTTCTCTTGCTCAAGTTTAATATTTTAGTATAAGTAAAAAGTAGTCTTGTCATCACAGATACACTTATATTCTGAGAAAGTTCACATTTACCAAGTATTGATAATTATTAGAATCAAAGGAGGTTGTTTGATTGATTAACAATATGCAGCTTCTTTTCTTATGGCATATATAATGCCTTTCAAGCCAAATTGAAGTTGAGAAAGAAATAGGATGCCATTTTTGATGCATGGTCTGCCTCACTTCTGAGTCAACACTGGGAAAAAATACTTTTTTCTATGAGGCTTTCCTGTAGGAAAAGAGTAGTGATTATCAAAGAATGACAGTTCAGAGGAGGCTCAGAGGAGCTTTTTCTAACTGGCTAGCTTAGAATCTGAAGCTATTTAGAGTTCAGAGGGAGCTGGCCTAAATTGGAATTAAGTTAATCAGAATTTAATTTGTTGTGGTAATGTTTAACTCTACTAAGAAATGAACAATACATATATATATATATATATATATAAAGAGAGAGAGAGAGAGAGAGAGAGAGAGAGAGAGAATTA
>NW_010582236.1:16232-56375 GCF_000705375.1 Tinamus guttatus
ATATATATATATATATATATATATATAGAGAGAGAGAGAGAGAGAGAGAGAGAGAGAGAATTATAAATTATATGTTTTGGAGTTTAAATTAGAATAGCAACAAATTGCAAACATACATTGACTTGTCCTTTCAGTGGAAACCCCTAAAATGATATAAGATGTGGCATCAAAAATTCTATTTTCTGTTTGGTACATTCATCTGTGTATTTCTCATGAGATAATGCTTTGGACAGCACTGTCCTGTGTGCAATAGGATCAGAGTGTGTGTTCCAGGACAGGAGTCAGAGAATTTATTGGCCTGGATCCCCATGTTCATTTCACAATCTGTTTTTATCTGTATAGTAAAGATTGTCCCTTTTGATCCACACTGCTAACGGCTAAGCAAAGATCAACATCTTTGGCTAGAGTTGTTAAGGCCTCTTGCACTGATTCCTCAGAGAAGCTGGAATGGAATATAGCTAAAAGGTGTTGTTTTAAAACAGTACTCCCCAGTCTTGGCATAAAGTAAATAAATGTCTCTTGGTGTTTCAGTAAGATGAGAAATATTTTTAAAGCAAAACAGAAATCACATCATATTATCAGCTCAGGGTTAATGTAGAAAGTGAGACCTTGGCTTTTATCTGAATACATAAGATATTTGAAAAAAGCTGTCTTGAGAGTAGGGCTCCCTGCCACTCTTTTTCATAATTATTGCTGCTTGTGACAAGTTTAAAGATATTCTGAAGATTGCATAATACAATCAATGGCCTTATAGAGCTCTGATTCGTTCTTAATCTAACATACATATATTATGCTTTTTGTTCCCCTGACGGTATATGTTTATCTTCTCTTCCATGTTACCTGCTGTCTGTTAATTGGGGAAAAAAATTGTTCTATCAGTAAGGCTTTATAATTCATGGGAAGAATAAAATTGTGGTATATCCAGAGTAGCAATGCCTGTCAGGATGTAGGCATAACCTCTGAGACCTAGTGGTCACTGTTCATAGAGCTAAGTGAGAAAATACATCTTTAAAACTCATTGGTATGTGCCATTCTTTTATTTTAATATAAGACATTCTCACTGTCAAACAAAGACTCCCTAATAGTGATTTTTCTTCTGTATTCCTCAGGATAGTGCTCAAAATTAAAAACAGCATGACTTTTTCTGGACAGTTGCTTGTTGATATACGACATGAATGGAAGCACATAAAAAAAACAAACAAGCAAACAAACAAAAAAACTCTTAAGAGAGCATATGTGGAACAAATAGAAGTGTCCTGTCTAGTCTTGACCTACAGATGGCAGTGATCTGAGATGCTTTTATTATGTCCATCCCCCTCCATCTGGTAACTTGGAGGCTTCTAGGAATTCTCTGTCATTTGGACTTATCACTTTCCAAAATGCATTTCAAACCTGCTCAATATGTGACTTCCATAATTCCAGCAACTACTGCCAGGATTAAAATTCATAGGCTAAGGTTCATCAGCTCATTAACCAAAACATATAAAGTATGCATACCAGTCTGAATGCCAGGGCTATTTCTCTTTTTTATTCCTCCTCCTTTTAGACAATGTCCATCCTATGTGAAAGTTGACAGTATGTGAAAGTTTTCTTATCTGCTAAGTGAATGTTTAGTTAACGCATGAATGACCAGTGTTTATCATTGATAAGCCTATACAATTGCCCTTTTTTCTTATTTTTCTTTTTTTCCCTGCTGGTGACAGTATGGCAAAGAGTGTGCAGCCTTTTCACCTTTGATAGCTGAACATAAAAGAGCTACAGATAAGTACTACTGCCAGGAGACATTCACATGCTCACTGTTCCATATCTAATGGAAAAGTCAAAACACACTTAAACTTCCTACTAGCCATCCTGAAATACTGTTTGCAATATACAAAGCAAGAGAAGAATGATTTGCTGCACGTCTGAAATTCAAGGAAGACTGCTACCAACATTCCTGGGCTTAACGCTCAACTGATGAAGATAGGGAGGGCAGTCAAGAAAAAACAGTTATCTGCTGAATGTTGCATTTTGTATAATTCTTAATCAAAAAGAAGAATGGAAAGGCAAAAAATATTTACTCTCTCCAGAATCCTGAAGTGTATTTAATATTAAGCAATCAATAAAGGATAGTTAAAAATTGGGAAAAAAATGGTCATGAACAGAGGCCCTTTCAGAATGAATATAGGGAAAAATCCTTAAGAACAACCTTTCATCTGTTCATTTCCTTTTTTTTTTTATGATGTGGGTCCTCTTTTAAAAAAATTTCAGAACAAAATATTTATGTTTTTAAACATAAAAACATATACCTAGTTGCTATATAACTCCAGAGATGGAAACTCCAAAACCTCTCTGGCAATTCATTTTAGTGTTCAACCACCATCACAGTGCAGGAATGTTTTCTTATGTTCAAATGAAACTTCTGTTTTTTCCATTTATTCTTATTGCCTCAATGGGCACCACTGAGATGATTCTGGCTCTGTCTTCTTTATACCTTCCCATTAGATACTTATAAACTTTCATAGGATCACAAGATCACAGAAGAGCTGAGTTGGAAGGTACCTTTAAAGTTCATCTAGATTCCTCTGCAGTCTTTTCTCCTCCAGACCAATCAGTCCCAGTTCTCTTAGTCTTTCTTCATGAGTGGTGCTCCAGCTCGTCGCTGGACACTGTGCAGTGGGCCAATGACAGAGTAGGCTCTCCTGTACTGAGGAAGCCAGTACAGGGCACAGTACTCCAGCACAGGACTTGGCACTCATCAGTTCTATGCAGAAGGAAAATACGATCTTCTTTGACCTGCTGCCAACAGTTGCTAATGCATGCCAGGAAGCTATTGGCCTTCTTTGCCACAGTGGTGCATTGCTGGCTTATGGTCAACTTGTTCACCAGCATCCCCAGCGCCTTCTTTGCAAAGCTGCTCTTCAGCCAGTTGGCCTGCAGCCTGTCCTGGTGTGAGGTTGCTCTTCCTTGGGTGCAGGGCTTGGCATTTCCCTTTGTTGAATTCATGAAGTTCCTGACTGGCCCAATTCTCCAGCCTGCTGAGGTCCCTTTGAATGGTAGCACAAATCTCTGGTTTATCAGCTACTGCTCCCAATTTTGTATAATCCTCAAATTTTCCTGAGGGTGCACTCTGTCTCATTATCTAGTTCGTTAGTAAAAATATTAAACAATATGATCACAGAATCAGTCCTTGGGGAGATGCACTAGTGACTGGCCTCCAGATGGACTTCATGTTGCTGACAACCTTCTCTGAACCCAGCTGTTCAGCCAGTTTTCCACTTTGATAAGCAGTCCATATATCATCAGTCTATCTGTGAGGAAGTTATGGGAGTCAAAAGCTTTATTAAAATGGAGCTAAACAACATCCACTGCTCTCCCCTCATCTGCCAAACCAATTATCTCACTGCAGAAGGTTATCAGAGTTGGTTAAGTGTTATTTACCCTTTGTAAACCCCTGCTGAATGCTTCCAATCATCTTCCCGTCTTTACTTTTCTGGAAGTAGCTTCCAGAATTTGTTGCTCTTTCACCTTTCTGGGCATGGAGGTAAAGCATGTAGTTCTCTGGATTCTCCTTGGCCTTCCTGATGATTTAACCCTATTTTTAGTGGACCATGCCTAAACTCTATAGAGAAGATACACCCTAGTTTATATATATATATATCACGGTGAAGTGAAGAACATTCTGTTTTGCTTGATTTTTTTTTTTTTTCGGAGATTTCAAACTGCTACTTTACTTTCAGGGGCTAGTAGGAAGATTATGTACTAGTGGGCAAATCATGGTATTAAAGCTTTAAAGGCATCCTTTAACAATACTACTACTGGTGAGAATTCTCCTTTTAAGAAGCCATAGCAGGAACCTCATATTTTCATGCAGAACTTAACGTCACACAGAATTTCAGAGCTCAGCCATGAAGATAAGATTGATCACATTTAACTTAAATGTTTAAACCTCTTAGAGAAAAATTGCTTTCCTTCCCTATATAGTTAATGGTCAGAGATAGACACTTCTGCAAGATAACTAAGCCTATCTGAATCTGAATGCTTCCTGGGATTCTTCATTAAATTTAAAAATGGCTTAATTCCTGACATTAAATTCAAGGATTTAATTTTGGTGATTTGAGAGCAAGAAAGAATAAAAGTGTATCTCCCAGCACATACTAAATACATCTACAAATGTCAGATCTGGAGAACAAACAAACAAGCAAGCAAACAAACAAATCTTTGTCCTATGGTGGTATAATTCTACACTGTAACTCCACAGGCCTCTAAAAGGTGCCAAGTTTTTGAGTGAGGAGACAAAAACAGTTTTGAGTGATACATCAGCAAGGAGTGCTCAGACTGGGGAGACTATCAACGCTATTTCATCAGGTCTTCTCATTCTGGCTGTGAGATAGCCTTTAGGACAAGACTCTGTGGCTCTGAGTAGTCTTTAGGAAAAACAGCATGTGGTGAATTACATTATTTTCTCATGAGCACATTCGAAAATTTTATCCTTACACCATTGCCTCCAGTTACTTATTGAATTAGGAGAAGTAGTACGCATATATCCTGTCACTAAAAAAGAAGCTCACACAGTTGATAGTTTTAGAGCATTATGGTCACCAAGATAGTCAGAGTGTCTCATTTGATAAATATTCCATGTTTTTACTCCAAAGGAATATTAAAATTTGTAGCCACTCTAAGCAACCTCATAGAGCTTTTCCATAGCATAAGGTAATAGTATTTGTACAGAGACAGGCTTACCATAGTAAGTTACCAGAAGTTACCATAGTAAGTTACCAGTGAGTTAACAGGAAGTCCTCATTCACAGAAATCAACATTGCTTTTATTCATAGTATAGGGAACGAAGCACTTATTAAAACATACTGCCACAGTGATAAGTTTTTTGTAGGAAAATTTGTAATAGATTCAGGAGTATTTAATTTCTTGAAGTGACCTGAATTTTCCCAAAGTGTGCTTCTAGATGACCACTTCTCATGATCTCAAATAATCAAAGCAGTAGCACTGGTTTCAAAAAGCAGCTGAACCTGTTTTGTCTTTCTTCTAGTGCCAGCCATGCAAGAGGAATGTATACATAATGCAGAACATTTTCCAGTTTCAGTTCAGCATTAACAATACAATGAACACAAAATAAAATAAGTCATTAACTTCATTTAAAAAAGCCATTAGAGGCTAAAATGATGTTTCTTAAACATTGACTTGGCCTTTCCTAATAGGAATGCAATAAAAAGGCAGTGAAACCTTTGAAATGATGACAAATTCAGCCTTGAAATTAGATACAGTTTCCTAGTAATGAGGTTAAAACAATATTGGAACACCTCTACTAAGAGAGCTGGTGGATATGACTACTTCAAGACTGAAGGCAAAATTAAATATCTTTAAAAGTTAAATGTTTTATCAGGTTTCTGGTAGAAATTCTCTGGAGGATGGGAGCACCAGTGTATGCATTGAAAAACAATAGTAATAGGTTTCCTTCTACTAATTTTGCATAGTATTAATCTGTATTTTTTTTCTCCTTTGTGTCTCTGAGAATGCAGTTTTGTGTTGCTCTCTGCCATAGGGCTGGTCAGAAGTTTTTCAATGTGGTATTAAGTCTTCAAGTTAGATGTGTTCATGGTACTTTCTGGATGTGATGCCATCACAATCAGAAGAGCATGATGGAAAAACACCCATTAGTTCATGTCTAGTTCCTATATCAAGCAATAACAGCTTATGCTTTTTACTCTAAGCAATGCAAAGCTCAAGCCTTTTTATAGAGATCTGGTTTGCAGGTTGCCTCCTAATCACAAATATATAGCATGGCAATATGAAAACCTTTCTTCATTTACCCTCTGACAATTGCCTCACGAAAGAAATGAGAAAAATACTATATTATATGCCAAAGTCTTGTAAAAGAGAATCTATGAGAGGTTTTTATGTATTTTTTTTTTGCCACTTGATTCCACTAACATTAGGATAGTAAGTATATTACTGGAACAGTTCCCTGCGTCCCTAAGACTTCAAGATCTTTTACCTTTCTTTGTTTAAATTTTGCAGTGGGGATGCTTCAGGTGGTAAAGTGGAAAGTAAATATTGGGATGTCTTGAGTTTTTCTTTGGCATGGTCCAATATATTTGGCCACAAGAGAAAACTGAAATGACAAACTATAGGCTGCATCATTTGAAGTAAATGAAAGCTCCCTACTGCTTTGAATGCAAAATGTTGTTCCTACTTATGTGATGTAGCAAATAACTATAATGAGAACTATATGGGAAATACCAAATTGTTATCATGCATTGAATGAAATTAAATAATAAAAGAAACAGTTATTCAACTTTTGGCAAAAATTTCAGCTGCTATCCTCGAGGATCATTTAAAAAGCCTGATACAAGCAGCTAAACTCATAGCTGTACCGGAATGTAAAGTCATGTAATTATTAAAGTTACAGACTTTTCAGCATGATATATTTTTCCTCTCACAGCTTAAATCCACAGCTTCTCTATATATGATAATTATCCGTATACGGTAATTATCTATGTTCGAGAGGCTAGTGATAAAACAACTTCTTTCCTTGTAAATATCCTCCTCTGCTCTGTAGGTGCTTAGGTGCTAACTACCTTTTTCCTTTTTTTTTTTTTTTTTCAAATTTGTCCCTCTGAGGGAGGCAGGAAGTTAAATGCAGAAATGCAGAACATTGCTAGAAACTTGCTGCCTATATCACACCTATATAAGATTTCACTGTGATAAAAAGTCTAGTTTTGTGCTTTGTTTTTTGTTTGTTTCTTTGTTTGGTGATTGACTAAAAGGTCTTATTTCAGTCTGTAAACACTGCTTCTTTTTTAACCACCCATTAAGTAGGCATGAACCCCTGTGTTGAAACCTGGATTATACTTGCAAAGATTTCTAAATCTTGTAGGAATCAAATTTTTTATTTCTTCTCATTGGAGCAAATGTGATTGTGGTGGTGAAGTCATATAACAGTGCTTTCCCTCAGAAGTATCTTACCAGATGCTCAATAAATATATTTATAAATATGTGAACACATGAGCATAAGCAGCAATAAGTGAATCTCTTGCTGTTCCAAACTTAAAAATGCACTTGTCCACTGCACGCTTGCCTTTGTTTGAATTGCTGCTAGCAGTTTAGTGAAAGCAGTTTCTTAAACTGTAGTGTAACTAAGCCTCTTTCCTGAACTGAAGGAAAACAAGGTGTGAAAAATCAGAAAGTATGAAATATGCATATATTGTTCAGTGGCAAGACCGTGAGAGGCAGAGTTTATTGAGCTCCGTACTGCACCATGACTAGTAACTGTTCTGCTCAGCGGGATGTTTTGATATGTAGCTCTTTTCCTATTAAGTGCAGTAGTGTGAAAATGCCAATAATACAGACAAACGTAGTCTGAGATGTTGGCTCTTTTTCAGCATGGCTAGCTGTGCTAACTACTGAGTCCATTTTCAGTAGTAGAGGTTTTAGTTTTTTTTTTCAAATTTGTCCCTCTGAGGGAGGCAGGAAGTTAAATGCAGAAATGCAGAACACTACTTTGCTAGAAACTTGCTGCCTATATCACACCTATATAAGATTTCACTGTGATAAAAAGTCTAGTTTTGTGCTTTGTTTTTTGTTTGTTTCTTTGTTTGGTGATTGACTAAAAGGTCAACCTGTAAACACTGGTTCTTTTTTAACCACCCATTAAGTAGGCATGAACCCCTGTGTTGAAACCTGGATTATACTTGCAAAGATTTCTAAATCTTGTAGGAATCAAATTTTTTATTTCTTCTCATTGGAGCAAATGTGATTGTGGTGGTGAAGTCATATAACAGTGCTTTCCCTCAGAAGTATCTTACCAGATGCTCAATAAATATATTTATAAATATGTGAACACATGAGCATAAGCAGCAATAAGTGAATCTCTTGCTGTTCCAAACTTAAAAATGCACTTGTCCACTGCACGCTTGCCTTTGTTTGAATTGCTGCTAGCAGTTTAGTGAAAGCAGTTTCTTAAACTGTAGTGTAACTAAGCCTCTTTCCTGAACTGAAGGAAAACAAGGTGTGAAAAATCCAAAAGTATGAAATATGCATATATTGTTCAGTGGCAAGACCGTGAGAGGCAGAGTTTATTGAGCTCCGTACTGCACCGTGACTAGTAACTGTTCTGCTCAGCGGGATGTTTTGATATGTAGCTCTTTTCCTATTAAGTGCAGTAGTGTGAAAATGCCAATAATACAGACAAACGTAGTCTGAGATGTTGGCTCTTTTTCAGCATGGCTAGCTGTGCTAACTACTGAGTCCATTTTCAGTAGTAGAGGTTTTAGTTTACTTCATTGTACATATTAGCCTTAATATGGAGTATTCATGTCTTTTTCTACTGTTATATTGCATACTCCACCAGAGCTGCACTGACTTTTTTCTTCTTTCTGGTGTGAAGGGAGGTGCTGGGTGCTCTGTTGTTGCATTTCCTCCCAACATCATTACAGGCAACATGACCTCAGTGCTTAAACTCAATGTCCACTGGGGTAGGAGCTCCGTAATGAGTGCACTGTGGCTGTTCTCCTCGTGTCGTCTCTTAATATGGTGTGCAACTGTGAAAAGGAGTGTTTTATTCGCAGCACTATAGGTAGCAGCAATTTAGCTCAGCACACATCTGTAGGTGGTTTGCTATGGCTCACCACACAGCCATTACCGGTGTCGTTTTAGCTCAGCACAGAATTGCAAGTGATAGTATTTAAACTCCCTCTAACACCGTGAATGATAGCATGCTCCTCTTCTCCCACAAGCTGCGTAGAGACAGCCGTTCTGACCAAACAGCTGCTTGGAGCGAGGCAGGTAAGAAGAGCTTATACGACCTCGACATTCACAAGCAGGCTTAGCAGTGCTGAAATTTAGCATTGATTTTTAAATGGATGAATAAAGAACCACTCATCACGGAGAAGATAACTGCATTCATTTCTCCTTGTGTTAGCCCCGGCATAGCTGAGCCCTTCTGAATCGCTCTCAGGAGATGTCTGCTTTTCTCTAGGGACTGTGGACACAGCTCTGAAGTGAGTTATTTAATATAGATGACTACAGCAAGCAGTGTTATTCACGTGCATCGACTTGCTCACAAAGTTAAAAGCAGAACAGCTCCCAAAGGCTTTTAGGTTGCAAAATACATAACACTAAAAAGGAGCATGACAATATGATAAAGCAGAAGGGTAAGAAAAAGGAGTGCCTTTTGCCCCATGGTTAATTTTTGCCCAGATGAGGAATGTGATTGTCTGTTATGAATCTACTTATGTTGCATGTAGGCAGACGGAGAGAAGTGAAATGGTTTCATACCTTTTAAATCATTGGCAGTATCCAAAAATAAAACCATCCCAATAGTATGTTTGAGTACTGTGATTCAGTGATCTTTCTTACATATCTGAAACATCAACTTCCTATGGAATTTACATTTTTGCCTTAGTTTAATTTCTGTACTATATTAATTAAAATTAGGCCAATATAATTAATAGTTTGAAATAGAATATTTTGTTGCAAACTTCACTGAATTGTTGTTGCTCAAAAGAGAATATTTTGCTGTTTTCTTCACTTAATTTTTGTTGTTCAGTGATCATGTCAGATAGAGTATCAAGAACTTATAGATTTTGGACTTTACATTTGCCATACAGCTCTTGACAATTCTTGATAAGTAATTTTAATAAGTAACCTGCTATTTTGTATTTATCACCTTAATCTGTTTCACGTTCATAGTAAAGGTTAAATAAAAGATAACTATTCCAAGAGTGTGAGAATTAAGCTAACCTGAGGATTATAGAAATGATCATTTTCATACGTGGGACAAAATCCTTCTTTTAAGTGAAAACTTGAAAAAATAATTCAAAAATTAAATAATACCAATATTAAAAGGGAAAGGTGGCATAGTGAATAAAAAGTTTAGTTTTTTATAACTTTTTTATTTTCTTTTGCCTCTGTAGTGGAGGCCTGTGGTACTTAAAAGTCAAAAAGATAAATTTCTGGTATTTGAATAACACACTAGCAATGCTAAACAATGGGTGCATTTGTCTTTCGCAGACTGAGACAGTCTTAACAATGCTGTTATTCCAGAAGTTATTGGCATGAATATTGGCATGATGCAGGATTTCAGAAAATGTTTGATTTCGCTCTAATTTGAGACTTGCAAAAATACCCAACAAATGTGGTTGGAGTATAACGTGTACCCCCATAGTCTGACGTTTCTTTTTAAAAATATCACGATTTTTAAAACTTGGCCAATGAAATCAGTTTTAAAATGCTAGAGACATTTAAAAATATTACAGTAGATCCAAGACTGAAAAAGGTACTCATAGAGAAAAAAAGTCTGCTTTCATAATATCTCTTAGTCTTCTTATCATCATAGTCTTAAATATTTTTTATATCTTTTTCTGTAGACTGTGGTAGTGAAGGCTATAGACTTGTGTGTCTCCCAGCTTTCACAGCAGGCTGCATGTTTTGTACTGCAATTCCATGCCAGTGTAATGGATACCTTTCCTCAGAAACACTTTTAAAGCTTTGTGGAGTTCTGCTACATCTATCATAGCTTCAGTTCTCCACACATGGAAGGAAGCCTGCAAATGCTTATATGGTATTTAATCACAGGAAGTAAAAGTAGCATTTTTTGTTATGTCTTGTCATGCACCACTTAAGTATTACAATTGCTTGGTTTTGAGAAGGATCTCTTGCAGTGATAAATGAGGATAAATTGCTTAAAAATTAAAAAGGTAAGAAAAACTAGTTCTGACTGAGAATTTAACCTTGCCGTAATTTAGCTGTGTGTGACATTTGAAAAAAAAAAAAAAAAAAAAAGAAAGAAAATTGTTCATGAAAGTCACAAGCATTTCCAAGTAATCCAAAAGGCCTCATATTTTTGGGCTTCTGACCAGGTGTTCTTAGCTTTGACAGTAAAATTTTACAATTATGATAATCAAGAATTTGTATAATGCACAAAATACTTTAACAATAAATGAAAATATTTTCTTAAGACTCAAGAAAACTATAATCAGAAACATTTCTAACTCTCTTTGACTTTAAAGATAAAAATATTTCATTCCAAAGCAACGGTTTCCACTCTACAAAGTATATTTTTTCATAAATTACAGAACTTTATAATGAAACCTTCTTAATTATCCTCACTTTGACATTACTGATATTAGGGAAAAAGTTCATTGTGAAATACTGATCTTGCAACTAAAGAGAAAGTGTATGGTTTTCTATAAAAGCTTCTTATTTCTGACTTGAGTCTTGCTGGAACAGTTTTATTTGAACAGTTTTTGTGAACTCCAAAAGAAAGTTTACTTTTTTCTGTTTATACATACATCAGTTTGATTTCCCCAATAGTGGATTTGAGAAATCTTTTATTATTTCATTTAGCAGCATAGTCAGTGCAGCAGTGTAGCCTTCGTTATAGCATACTATAAAAAATATTTGGCATTATCAAATAGAGATATTATTCATCTGTGTAAAATATCTACAGGTGTAAGCATTTTATCAGACTGGATCAAGGGAGATAAATCTTACTAAAGACCCAGAATTAATCACAGTGCTTCTAGTGTTTTCCTGATGTTTAAGAAATGAGAAATTATAAAATAAAATAATTCCAGTCATCTCAGCATGCTCTTAATGGATATTTTGCAGTATGAAATAAAGGATTAAAGACAGATCTCTGTCCTGTTTTTAAATCCATAAACAATTACACTGTCTCCAAAGAGAAATTCATAAAAACTGCTTCCCAAGACTCTGATCACAATATTCTCATAATTCATTTTGAATAAAGTTCAAAAAAACCCTCCAAAAGTAAGAAATAGTAAACATTTAGTGAACAATTAACTCGCTTCTGCTTTAGTTGCCTGGAACTTGTTCCCCTATAAGGAAAAGGATCACCATGCCCTTTAGGAGTTATCATGCTGGGAACTGGCTGATTTAGTATTGCTGCTACTGAATGGGAAGTTGTTTTAAAAGTTCTTGTAGTTAAACTCAGGGAATGTGTCTTACTCTTTGTAAAGATTTTTTTTTTTTCCCATATATAAGTTGTTTTGTTCTTGTATCAGGAGAGATGTGACCACAACTGACAGCGACTGACTACTAAGGTGGCTCTTTTCCTCCAACCTATATTTAAATTGCAAATGGCCAAAAAGCTAGCTTTGTGTCTAAGCTTTTATTACTAATTCCAAGAGTCAGACACTTAAGAGATGATTAATACCCAAGACCACACGCTAGCTAAGATAAACAAAACCCTGTGTTCTTAATGTAATAATTTTGCAAGAGTTTTTAGTCAAATTTTAGATTAACAACATATTATTATGCCAGCAGGCAAAGATTTCTGTTAATTAGTTCACAATTAGTCCCTCTTATTTCTAATCTCAGAGTATTAGATATTGATGGAATTAATAGATTGGTAGCTGCCTCCTGATGGTGTCAAACAGGCCAAAATGCAAATAGGGATGTTTTTAATGGGATTTATTGATTTATGTGCATATGCTTTTTAATCAGTTTTTTGCTTGACCTATACAACTGGTTTTGTTTATATCTTACTTCATAAAGAAAATGCAGGCTGTAGGGTCACCTTTATAATAATTGGAAGGAGCTTGTTGTTTAAAATCATTTTCTCCATCATGCAAATGTGAGTTTTAAGGTAGAGCTTTTATGCATATCCTTCACATGCTGC
Source organism: Tinamus guttatus (assembly GCF_000705375.1). Next base: position 28,870 of record NW_010582236.1, read on the forward strand.
ACTCCACTAACCTAGCAGGAAGTCTATATAACCTTCATTCTCACTTCAAATTGATATTGAAGAAGAATAAATGTCTTCATTGAAGTATTATGAGCTGAGAAGAATCTGAAAATGCAACATTATATTACTTACAGATGTTGGCGCACTTGACTTCAAGATGTCTCCATAAGCTCCTTTGGAAATATTCAAATTTAACAAATCTATAAATATTAAGATCAAAAAATTATCATCTGCACTAAATCTCATCTGCACTATAAAACAGGCCAGGTACTTTCAACCTGTAACTACTGTAATTGCAAAATTCGCTCAAGAGATTTGACAGTTCTAATCTCTGTCCTCCCTCAGCCAGACTCAGAGAACATGCTTGCAATCCACAGGTGGGGCATGCCAAGAGAATTTTCCTTCTAAAAGGATGTAGAAGTGAGGGCACCACTGCACTATGAGGTACAACCAAAGAGTTTTTGATCTTCATTTTGCAAATATATGAATTTCTGGCTTCTTCTCTTGCCCAGGACATTTATGGGGGTTGAGAGGGGTGGATAATAAAATATTATCCCTAACCTTTCTCTCACCGACAAGCTGTTAAGTGAATGTTGGTCCTTCAGCAGCACCTGCAGCTGATCTCCAGTGAGCTGCACAGTCTCTTGGCAGTTGATCTCGGCCCTTCTCTTGGTTATGGGGTGAGCTGAGTCTCATAAGTTAGGCATGTCACTTACTTACTTACACAATGTGTTTTTTCTGGAAAGCTTTAATCAAATCCATCTATCTTGTAAAAACACATTAGTGCAGATTTCTGTAAGATCATTCATCCTCCTGATAGATTTGTGCCCAATCACTTTGCAAATCTAATTTCTGTTGCCTTTGCATTAGCTTTTGGACTAATTTACCTACTCCTGCCCCCAACTCCCTGGGCAAGTGAGATTCAGCAAGTTAACCTAACAACATTCACAGCAGCAGCTTTTTTTTTTCCTTAATTTTATTGGTTCACACATTCTGAACGGTTAAAATAAAATTTACAGCACCCTACTGTAAACTAGCTTGCAATCAATTTGCTGTAATGAAATTAAAGCCATAGAGTATGACTGGAAAGCAGAAGTCCTTTAGTACTTTCCAGAACTCATAATGAATATAACTGTTAAAATCTAAATAGATCATGTGGAAATGCAGATTTTTTTTTCCAAACACTAAGGCAAAATTTAGAATACTCTATTCTCAATTAAGCATCCAACTACAAAATTCTAATTATCTATCTCATCTGTGGAGATTTAGAGATTTCATTTCTACACAATGTTTTGCAGATACCTAGTAAAATTGTGCTTCCACTATATTTAATTGCAGACTAACAAACAAAATTAATTTACCTTTCAAACATAAGACCTATTTGGAAATGAGCCTGAGGTCTGCAGGACTGGGTTTTGCTGGCTTTCTAAGTGATTTAAAGAACAATTTAATTTTTGAGATTCATTTTTAAGAGCATTATTTAATCTTAAAAAGGATTGTAGATCTGCTAAAATATTTCTTCCTTAATAAAATTGTTATATGATATTTGCTTTGCCTATCAGCCTTCTATTTAACAATTTTCAAAAGACATGAGGGTATTTTTACTATCTGTTCCAGGAACCCCATTCAGACACCTTAGTAGAAGCCTGTCTTCCATACAGAATATAGAATATGGAATATGTAATAAAAAAGATAAAGAGAGATCTCACTCTAGAGAGATTATCTAAGGATTTAAAGGAGTCCATTTGCTGTCTACCCTGAGCAATTATTTCTAAGCTGTTGTCCGAACCATAACATGATCTCATAGTCATTAGTGTGAACCCTGTTCCAACCTGTTGTGAAACCATCAGCCTTTCCAAATAAATGGGTATTGATTAGTTTAAGGGATATCTGCATTCTGAGATCTTTCATATGTTGATTACTTATACTTAGTAGCTAGAACTAACTAGTAACTTCCAAGCTGGCTTTAAGTACAGACTCACTCTGATTCAGCTGAAATAAAATCATACAGGATGACCCATTTTCTGATTCCAAAATTTGATTTTCTGTATGCATGCTGGTGTGTTTTCGGAATCCCAAACCTAATCTAAATTTAAAACTAATCTTAATGACTTGTCACAAAGCAGTTAAAAACATTGTCTGCTTTTTTAGATGTGCCTTCTTTTCATAGGTCTGTCTCAATCTTACTCTATATAAAATGGGGCATAAAGAAAGATTTAAGAGAAAATGGACAATTCTTAACTACCAAATTGGAAATTGCTCATGTGATTGAGGCATTATAATCCTGAGGGTCTGATTTTCTAGGTTATCCTGCCTGTTACAATGAGAGAGCTTCCTAATATTTACAGTAGCATTACTTTTTAAATCTGCATGTGCCTAGCAAACCATATGAAGTAAGTGCCTCAATACTTCCATTTTACTTCATCTTCAAGACTTGGATAAGTAGTATTTTCCACAGCTATCATTTATGTACCAGGTGAGACAATGAGAATGCTTTACTTGTTCATTTTAAAAAAAAATCAGGACAGAATGAATACTGTATTTTTCTTTAATATAGAATTTAGATAATATGTAATCAAAGTGTAATTTTTATTAAAATATTAACTAGACACCTGCTACATTGTATTTCCTTCTGTTTTTCCTCTCGATATTGTTTACTTCACATATTGTGACCACCTCGTCTTGTTCAATACTAGTGACAGCCTTTGCCACTTTCCAAGAGATAAGGCAATAACATTATCCCAATTACTGAGCAGCAGAATTTGCAGGAGTGTTTTAGTGGATTACAGCTCTGTGATAACTCAGCCGAGGAATTGAGCTATAACTGACACTGCTGTTCCCATTGTAATTTCACAGGTTTTAAGGATATTTGGGGAAAACACAGGGGAAGTTAAGTAAGTGTATAGCCTCCGATTGTTGTTTCCCTGGGTTTAGCTGTTTTTGTCATAGGTTTTTCATTCCTTTCTGCATCACTTCTTTAAGTGTGAACTGTCAAAGCAAGCAACATAGCTGTGTGGCAATGACAAACTAGGCAGAAGCTATCTAATAACTTAGTTCAACCAGATTAGTCTTTGAACTGAAGATCTTAAAAGCAGGGGCATATTCTACCTTGACAACCCTGTATCATTAATATAAAAAAGGCACATAGGAAGGCTCTCCAGCGCACATTGCAGTGCCCAAGTTATGTTGCAGGGACCCAATAATCTTTGCTCACAAATAAAGTTGCGCAAAATGTTTACACCTTTTAAAAAGAAGCATAAATGAGGCAAATTCCAGGGATTATTACTTCAAATTTACAAGAGGCTAATAGAAAGGAAAGCAGTACAAAAACTCGTATTGAGATTACTGAAGGAATTTCCTTCAGAATTCCTTACTGAATGAATTTTCCTTTTATTTAACTTTAATTTTAGCAGCTCAATTCCTCTAGCCCACAGTTAGTTTACTGATATTGGACCAGGCTAAGTCAGCTAAAGGTTTCAAGGAATTAATGCAGGCACCAGAGAGTTTGCAAAGAAGCAGCAATCACGCAAAAGTTGTTTTCCTTAACAGGACGGCATATGGAAGGGTAATGGGTACAAATCGAAACACAGGAAGTTCCATCTCCATGTAAGGAAGAACTCCTTTACTGTGAGGGTGACAGAGCCCTGGAACAGGCTGTCCAGAGAGGTTGTGGAGTCTCCTTCTCTGGAGATCTTCCAAACCTGCCTGGCTGCCACCCTGTGCCCTGTGCTCTAGGCGTCCCTGCTGGAGCAGGGGGGTAGGACTAAATGATTTCCAGAGGTCCCTTTCAACCTCAACCATTTTGTGATTCTGTGATTCCTAAGGTTTAATATTCCTTATGGCCTCATGGTATGTGCTGGTGAAAGAGAGAGTTATTATTTCGATACCAAAACGTGTAAAGCAAACTCAGTGTTTTACTCTTCTGCAGGAAACGTTTCTCCTTCTGTGATTACAATTTGGTTTTCTGGGACTACCTCTGCTCTCAGAGAAGTCAGTAGTTGTTTGGACTTTAAGTTATGTAGTCATTATTTCTGCCAAACAAAATGAAAATACTTTTTTTCTTTCAGTAGATATGCGACAGATTATGTATAGCAACTTTTTTACTGTTTCTTCCTCTATTGCTTTCAGTCTTCCATCTTCCTTTTTCACCATCTCATTATTAGACAGAGCATGCTTTCTAACACTGCTCTATTAGCCATTACATTAGTCTATCCATTTGGCTTGTCAGCTTCAATGCTTGTAAAATACCTTGTCCCGACAGTAAAGCAGAATACTAAAAAGCCTGGTAATTCTACAGACTAAGACTTTGTAGTGATGTATTTTCTAATGTATGCAGCAGTTATTTTTCCCTGTCTTGCTTTGGGGCTGGCCTCCCTCTTGGTGCTTAGCTTCAGAAAGCAGAAAGGGGCTTTATATGAATTTAGAAGTACTATTATGCAGAGTGCATTAACTGAGGTTTGCAACAGTTTGCTGTTGTGAAATAAAAATTCTTTGGAGAGCTGTTGGCAATAAATGCAACAGCAGAAATATCACCAGCAGCATGTTCCTTACATTCCCAGTGGAACCCAGAGGAACTCTGGCTGCTTTCCTTCCTCATCTACATTTATTTTCTACTTGTTCAGCAGAGTTCAGAAAGAAGGAAAAAAAAATTTTACACAGGTAACTACATTGTTCTTGAACTGTTTCTTAAGAGATGGTAAAAATGCATGTTGATGCTTTGGGCCATTTTTGGCAAGACAAATCAATACTGCATATACACGAGACAATATTGACCACAGAATGCGAATGCTTATGATTTAGCCAAATGACTTTTTTCGGCCTATTTTAAAATAAAAAATGGTGATTCTCCGTTTCCTCTCTTTCTTTCAGGTGGAGCTTTCATTAATCATTCTTTAGCCATTGTTTCTGTGCAAGAGAGTGTATGTGCGTGCTTTAGTTTATTTTTCTTGGGAATTTTTCCTGATATTTGTGTAAGTTTTCCATTTTTTGAGAATGTTCATATTATAAAAATATTTTATCTTCATGTCTCACAGACAAACAAGAATTTCAACCATGAAAAAATGGAGTGAGTGGTATACATTTTAAAAGATACACTTTTTTCTTTCAGTAAGCCAGCACAAATAGTGTCACAGAGTTATCAGGGGCGATACAGATTGCCTGACTGATCTACTGTAATACTATTCTTCACATCCTTTGTAATATTATGAACACCCATCAAAAAGAGTTCAAACTATCAATATTGTGACATTCTTGTCATGACACAAGGTGTCATGACACCTTGACATAAAAATATCCTGCTGCAAAAGAAAAGCAGGTGATTTGACTTATTCCTAGTCCTAACAACAGAGTAAATCTTGAATTTTGTTCCTTTCTACTTCTGGATGTTTCTTGGTTGTCCTTTAGAAAAATGCAGATTTAAAAGCTTTCACTGACAGAGCTTATAGATATATACTTATGTACATATATACATATATACATACACCTACACAAATACACACACATATATACATACATATATATATATATTCTGGATTGTTGTCATCTAATGCACTGTAATAATATAATAATAGTGGACCATAATATTTCAACTAAAAGGAATGTATTTGATGGAGCAAATCATTTTCCTCAGCGATCTAGTTAAATAAGCTTGCTTTAAGTTGCGCTCCAGCTGTAAAGTATTCTTTTTTTCATAGGATGTATTAAAAGCTGAATAAAGCATTATTGACACTATTATATCGGTGACATGCAGAATCATTCTGATTCCTAAGAAATATTCAAACTATTCCCACATTTTCTCATAGTAACAGCAGGCCAAATGAATCTTTGAATCAGCATCTCTGGAATTTGATTTTACAGAACGTGTTATTTTCTAGACTGGCAGTCTTTAGTATCAACCAACTGGAAGCAGTTGTACAATGCTCAAGAGTTTATGTTACCAAAAGCTGGTCAACTGTAAATGAAATGAAGAAAGTTCTCGTCAGGCTCCCTTGAAAAACAGAAAGATCCTTCATCAAAACTGCAACCCATTTTAACCCACTTTCCTCTTCCCTTTCTCATTATCTGCGAAACACAAATTTTCAGAAACAAGATCGTTTCCTTGGGTGAATTCAGTGGCTGTTAAATGCATACCTGTATACACAGAATTGTGTGCACCTGGAAAACTAAACACAAGCAAAAGGACTGTAGTCAAAGTATAGCCCATATTTGTTTAACATCTTTCTGTAGTTTTATTACTTGAATCCAGATACTGAAAGCCCAGGTTAGCCCAGGTAATGGCACCAAATGTTCTAGAGATGTCTAGTTATCTTGACAGAATCTATTTTGTATTGCAGCATTTGTTAATTTCTACATGGTTGATTTCTTTCTTTTTTATTATTATTATTTTAAAGGCTTGCCATAGAAAATGTAGGGACATAAGAATACAGTAAGAACAGTTTAGAGTGAATGGGTAATTTACTGCACAGTCCTGTTCAAGAGGTCTAATTAGATCAGGTTGCTCAAGGCTGTGTCCATTTGAGACTTAAATGCCTCTACAAATGGAAATCTCACAGCATCTCTGGGCAACCTGGCCTAGCATCTGACCACCTTCCAGTTATATATTTTCTCCTTATATCTAATAAAAATTTCCAAGGTTGCAACCTATGTTTGGCTCTGTCATCTTTTGTGTATTCTTCAATCAGGTAGCTGTGGACAGCAATAAGGTCTTATTGTCCACTTACCTTCTCCAAGCTCTCTCAGTCTCTTCTCACATGAGAGATGTCCCAATCCCTTAACCATCTCCATGGCCCATATCTCTCTTGCACCGAGAAGACTGAAACTGGACAAAGCAATTTGTTGGCACTGTATAATATTTTAACAAATAAGTTCTGAGATGATGGGAGAACTCTGGAGACAGAGAGATACTCTTGCACCTGCTCATATGTCTTTTTTTTTTTTCTCTCTCTGAAAAGTATGTCAGAATATTATCCTAAATTACTGAGAAAATGCGATGTAGATTTTCAGGTCGTTTTGTTGCTTCTGGACCTGCCAAGGAAAAAATGAAGCTCCCAGTTTACTTTCATAAAGTGGTAGGCATAAAAGACCATATTATTGCTTTCTGCTCATTCTGCTTTTATATTTATCACCATTTTCCTATGCTTCAGACTGTTTCCCTGTTATGATGCATTAGTTTCTATTTCAAATTACTCCTGTTAAATGTTTCTGTCAAGTCCATCAATTCCAATTTGCCAAAGGGGCATTGTTATAGTATTGATTTCTGAAACAGAGCACCCTGCTAAAATCAACATGTCTGTTCATCAGACTTCACACCTTTGTGATACGATTAGCCAGCGTAAGGGATAAGGGATGCGGCTTCATATTTGGATTTTATATGCATCCTAACAGGCATCCTTTTCACTGTAAGTTTTGTATAGTGCTAAGCACACTGTCACAATCTAAAAAAAATTAGAACAGCACACACATATATCCATTTCTACTTTCTTAATAAACCTTGGCCTATTGAGAGTAATAGTCTTTCATTACTTGTGACCAATGTTCAAGTATGGCTTAGTTACAAGTGGCTAATGAGACTCCAGGTTTAAATTAGCCACTGAGGAATACTTGCTTGCAGAACAAGATTGCCTTACACACAGGCATAGAGCGGATTCCTCTAGCAGCTGCTCGAACCTTAAATATTAGCGGTGCATCAGGGCACCAGGAGATGTGCATGAGCGCTGTTCAGCCCTTGTCTGCTGACTATGTTTTGCTTTCTTGAGACAAATGTTAATGTCATTTCTGTTAATTAATGATGACATTCACAACTTGCATTAAACTGTTCACATGTGTGCAAGAATTGGGTGTAATGGTTAAGGAACAAAAATAGAAAAGAAGGGGATCATTGACTGGAATACATGCAATACATGCAGCAATTATTTCATGGTTCTCTTCTGATATAGCATAACCTTGTAGTGTTGATTATGCTTAATTATATGTTTGGGTTTTTTTTTTAATATCTCAAAATAGTCTATAACTGTTTTACTGCTCTTGTTAGTGTATGTTACTTTATTTTACTTTTTTTTTTTGGAAGGATTTATGATTGTTTTCAAATCTAGTTAATTAGAATAAGCACAGCTCCAAAGAATGATACTGGTATTTTATGTAGAAGATTAGGTACTTATCCTTACTGTTGCTATTCTGGGAAAGGTGATATTACTCAACCTTAAAGAGAAGCATATGTATTGGGTCATTGAAAGCAAAATTAGTAAGTGGATTTAGTGAAAATCATAATGTTTTGGGAACCTAAATGGGAAGTTTACTGGTTTACTGTAGCTCAATGTTAAAAAAAAAAAAAGTCAGCTTCTGTCTACTTTGTTTAAAAATTCACCACATGAAGGGAAACAATTATTATTTGTTAGACAGGGGCTTATAAAATACATAATTATGGTACCTTACTTTGTATTTTATGATTTATTTGGCCAATTTAAGAGGCTATTATTATATGCATGTCCTATTAGTGTACTCTTCTTTTTTTAGCTTAATACTTAAAAAAAAAAAAAATCCTTGGTTGGAATTTATCATTTTGAATCAGTAACACGTATTTAGTCCCTGTGATAAAGGACATAAATTAGATCAGAGTGTAAAGTTCCCTTCATTCGGGGCTTGCTGTTACTTAATATTTAATGTCCACTGCTCTTGTGTTGGATTTGGCACTTGAGTCATTTCCTGTGCTCTTGCACATTTCCATATCTGCCGGAGTACCTTGGAGGCCTTGTAATTTGCAGGCAATAGGGACTTTCTATCAAGCTCTTGACCAGTCTCTTAATTATTTACCATGTCAAAGATTCTCTAATGTTTTTATTGCCCCCTCGTGGGCCATTTACTAAAAAGCAATTTGCTGATCTGGAGATAAATTAGCTTTATTCTGACTTGTTCTGATACACAAAAAAGTGCTGTAAATGGGCTTTTTCAGGTCATCAGAAAACCTATTAAATTCTTCTGCCCTCATTTTTCACATTCTTAAAAAGATCTATTTTTGGCTTTGTTAATAATAAACATCTTGACATTTTAATACTGCAGTCACCATTTTCTGTAGACAAAAGATGAGGTGAACTATTAAAATTCATTAGCCTTTTCTAGCATTTACAGGATGATTGTATCTCTGATTATAAAGGCTAGCTCACAGCTGGTCAGAATTGATCGTTTGGCTGTGCTTGGCTAATGGGCAGTAAAGGTTTAGGTCCCCTACTAGTCCTACCAAGTGGGACTTGTATTGGGCCACAGGTGGCAAAATGGTTTTTGTCTAAGCTAAGTCAGCAGATTCAGGAGAAAAATAGTTGGGAAAGCTGTACACCATCATGTTGTTTTGACACGTCCAGCTTGATCCTTCCTGAAACAGAAATGTGTGGCCATCATGCTTTTATGTCCACCAGTTGGGTTCAAAACTTCCCTTCCTTGTCTCCCTCTGAAAAAGGTTATACATACCCTGTCACTTTTGGCCATGTGAAGATTTTTATGTGAAGGATCAAGTCTGGTTCAAGAAATAAACCCAGCCTCTGACTCTTTTCCTTTTGCTACTTTTGCTACTTACTCTTATATTATGCTTCTTCTCTTATAGTGTGTAAGAAACATCACTTTAAATTAAAGAAGCACTTCATCTAAGGCGGGCTGGTGGAATTATTAACTACTTTGGGCAGGGGGTGCCATTTCTAACTCAGGGTCTGAGCACTAAGACAAAAAAAAAAAAAAACACTAGACTTTGTAGAGCTTAAACTGGTTTGAACAATTTAAGAAGTCATTATCTGTAAGAAAAAGATAGTATTTTCCACTATTGGAAATTAGTACATGTAGCAAAGACGATAAAAGCACGATTGCTCCTGATGGATGTGTTGTTTAGAGGGTGTCTATAATTAGACAGAATGCTAATTTTCTCTTTTCAGTGCTTTGTCCAGCCCAATTTGTTTACTTTCATGGAAGAATCAATAACACTATCAACAATAATTGGGAAAATTAGTTGTTGCTAATATAACACAGTATGCATGTCTTCCTCATTATAATTGGCTTCTAGGAGTGGCCTTGGCAGAGTGGCAGCATGTGTAAAGGCTGCAAACTGAGCAAGCTGGCAGCTTTTCTCATTTTTGATCATTTTTCAGTTTTGAATGCATTCAGTGTAGCTGTAGTAGCAGAGAAGGAGGCAGGGAAGTTGTACGAGTGATAATGTCCCTGATAAAGATAAGCATGATAATTGAAAGATTACGTGCATAATGCTCCGTGAATGCCAGTTTTGTTGTTTCTCTCAAGCTGCTACTTGAAGGCTTGAAGATTTCACTTTAATTGTAATCACTTGTGTGCTGTGACTTTGGAAGTACAAAAGCTACAGATGGAAAAATAATACCAGAAATGGAAATGTGAAACTTTTTTTTTTTTTCTTAAAGACAGAGGTTTTATTTTCCTAAAATATGTGAAAAAGGAGAAAGGGTATTCCCATTAGGAAGGATGGATATTTTCAAATGTTATTGTTTCTTTTTGCATCTTTCCATTTTTAGAAAATGAATAAATGTCAGGGATTATTATGAATCCCACACCTGGGAGAATATGAACACAAAAACACACATAATCCATTAATCATCCCATGACACAAAAGAAAAAGAGGAAAATCTATGAATCTAAGAATCTATCTTGACATATTATTCTTTACTTCTGATATAAAGGAGTTTATAGGAGTCGGTCAGCTCTGCATGTATTATTTCACATCAGAACCACTGCTCTCTTCTCAGCCCCTCTAATTGGAGAATATGACCTGTTATTTTCTAGTGCCCTGTATAAAAAGAATGAACAGCTTGTCTGAAGTCCAGCTTTCAGTATATTTCAAGAAGTATTGAGGTCTATCTTTTTTTGGTATAGAATAGATTTCATTTAGACACAAAGACTTACTAGTTTCAATTTAAAAATTGTCCTGGCATTTTGGGATGATATGGAGCAGCAGACAGAAAGAGAGAGAGACAGAACAAGAAGTTAAAACTCATTCATATAATTTAGTCTTTGTCCTGCTCTTCTTTCTCTGTGAAAAAGAAGTAGGAAAACAGTTCATCTATCTTCTGTATTGTTCTCAACTTATATTTGGAATTAGATGGCACGTTTTCATAAAACATTGCATTATGAAACTTCATGACTGGAGTGACTTCAGAGGCTATAGTTCAACAGCATTTAATAAAAAAGTCCTAGAAACTGCAATCTGCTCTGGGATCAGCCTGGAAAAGTCCTCAGAATCAAAGGCAAAATCTAATGCAAAATTTCCATCTCGGCTGCATTTCTAGCGATTAAGTAGGATTTAAACAATATATGAAATCCTTCTCACATATTGGCTGAATTCCTTCACAAGTAGGAGATGTGATTGTCCTGCGGAGCAGATTTTGGAAAGGAAATGCATTATAGAACACAATGCTTGTATACTTTTAAATATATCTTGCCACAGTGGAACACACACATCCTTAAGGGATGAAGGGAATAGGTATTCCCTGGAAGCAGAGAGAGGAAACTCCCTGTTTCTTTTCTCCACTCGCACTGTTTAGACTTACAAATAATGCAAGGAAAAAATATGGTCTAGACTTGTAGCCAGAATAACATATGTGTAAAAGTTAGGAAGTAGTATAAATAAGAAAACTGAGATGCCAGTCAGAAGCCATTTAAGCAGTAATGATAAAGAGGATAAAAGAGTCTGTTCTAATTTTAATTAACACTAAGGGGACAGAAAGCACAATAACATTCTGAATAATCTTGAACATTCATTGTTTTCTGGAAGTCTAAGTCAGCAACATATTTGAATTAGTCAGTCTTAGAAAACCATATTATGATATATTTGTTTGATCACTTCCTTAAATCTGTTTGGCATGCAGCCATCATTTAGTGAAATGCGTTACAATACTATCTAAAGGGCTTCATGAAAACAAAGAAAAGGATAAGTTTAGACAGAATCCATCAGAGTTATAAATCTCATACGCATATGGCAGTAAGCAATACAAAGGTATGTCTGGAGTGACAAAATGTGTTTTTTCTCAGCCGATACTTGAAACAAGTTCTAAAGTACCACATATTGAGAGAAGCTCAAACAAGTTCTTGAAACAAGTTCTAAAGTACCACATAGTCTTTAATCCATCTTTCAATATAAAGCTTTTTTTTTTTTTTTTACCATAGTAATCTGACTATCATGTGATTTACCTTTTAAACTATATCATGCTAGCAAATCATAAAGAAACAAATAATAAAATTATACTTATTCCCCTACCTAGAAATTGTCTGATATCTTAAAGGGTTAAAAACAAGGAGAAGTTTGCAGAGCATATCCAAATCACTTGCATAGTTAATATTTCTCAGTCCATTTCTCAGTATAGATTTTTGATCTGTGCCATACCTTGAAAGGAGCTGGAGTTTTTCCGCAGCTAAAAGTATTTGCTTTGTTTCATTTTTTTTATTCCGGTGCAGGAAACGCACATCTTTGTACAATTAAAATTTAGACAAGAGCAAGGGGAAAAGGGGGGATGCACTTGGGGCCCATTCCATAATATTGTTGTTGATGCCTATGATAAGAAAGTAAACCTCAAAATCCAGGTCAGTCATGCCTAAATTTATCCTTACAGTCTCTGGGTGCATCTCATTCCTATTAGATATTTTCCAAGTGCCCAAACATCTGCCAGTCGATGTGCTCTCAAGTGCCCAAGTTGTGAAACTGAGCAGGGAAGCCCAAGACCCATCAAGATGCCCAGTGAGACCCTAGGGGACACCCCACTCCCCTGGGTGCCAGAGCTGGAGTCCCAGAGCAGCCCCCAGCACCTTGGCTAGGACGTGCTCTCCCTGTTCTTCCAACCCAACCATAATCAAAATATTCCATGGCAGTTGGGGCAGGTTTAGCAGCAGATGTTAAGAAAACTTCATCCTTCATTGCAGTTTCTACAGGTTTTCTTTTTTTTTTTTTAATCTTTACTGTCATTTGATCTAAATGAATGATTATGACTTTATTTTATTATTCTATTGTGCTTGACAACACGAGAAGTCTATATTCCAATTAGATTAAGGTTTCTTTCTTAGCAACCAGGGAGAAGATAACAATTTTAATTCTTAAAAAATTAGTGCTTTGCAATGAAAAATATAGATCAGAATGAAAATTAAATTTTAAATCCACAAGACAGAGAATAACAAAATAGGCAAGGAAGTATACCTAAAGCACTGACATGATTTGCAGAAGACAAATTTGTTATGTTTGATTTTACATTTCACAAAACTTGGCAAGTAATCTACTTGCTAGCATTCTTTTGTACAATCTCTATGTTGTGCTGTAGCATACAAATTTTAGCCAAAATATAAGACCTCATCAAGTAAAACTGTGGGATATCAACCATAAACCCTTTATCCTATATTGTAACAGCTGAGAGGCTCTATAAGATATTTCTCTTTTTTTTCTCCCATAAAAGATCGAGTGATCTTAAGTAATTAGAAACCTATAAACTATCTACCCAAATTATCCACATTCATCTAATTGATAATAATAGGCAATGGTAGGACATTCAAAATAATTTAGCAGTGTAGACAGGGGCAAACAGCATTCAGCAAGGTTTTCAAAAGCCATAACTAAACAGTAAAATCTTAATCAAACTGTCCAGTACTGATTCAAACAGAAGCAGCAGCTGACATTTAAAGTTATTAGATTAAGAGAAACACAATGCCAAAAAAGAAGAAAAAAATGGCCATATTTTACACTTATTCTCTTACTACCTTGTAATATCACTTATGAATTTTATCATCCTAAATACCACCTGATTTGGAAAGAAAAGAAAAAAGAAAAAAATAATTTTAAAAATGCTGGAAACCTACAGTGCTAAAAGATCAGTTGAAGTTTTCATGAGTAAGTGACCATTATAAAGCTTTGTATTTATTTATTTATTTATTTATTGACTGTGGTAAAAGAAGACATACAACGTTGTTTCCCAGTTAGAAGGTTATCAACACGAAGACATCATTAGATCAGCCTTGGCATGGCTACGACGACACCTCTCTTCAGGATGCCGGTGGCACCACATGGCTCAGCTCAGTGTGCAAACAAACAAACAGCTGTGCTGCCACTTTGTGACTGAGGCATTTCTGGACACAGGTGAGCCCCGTATTGTATCTATATCTTGAGTAGTTTCTCTGCAGATCCTTGTTCAGGTAGAATTTAATACTGTTTGTGAGCAGAGAACAAGGAGAGGGAGATTATATAGGAGATGGGTGAACATATTTCAAATTACTCCTCTCTTGTTTTCTCTCACCAGCGTGAGATGCATGAATGAATATTTAGTACAGGAGGAAAGCAAACTGATAGGAACACACTTCTTAACAAAGATCCACAGTATTTCTCTCTGTAATAGTCTCTTTGTCCTGTGCAGTGGGTTGAGACTCTTCTTTCCTTTGATACAGACACAAAACAAATAGACTAGACAGTATTTTACCTGAAAAAAATATATAAATATATAAATTGGATTGCATATTTCATTATTTGTGTTATATTTTCAAAAACATTTTTTGTGTTAATGTCTGGCAAGCTTTTCACTCATATCAAATAAAAGATTTGCCACCCTTCAGTATTCACATAGCCATGTTACCAGCATATTATTATATGCAGGATCCAAACTGACAAGTAAGTTTTGGAATATGTTTGGCATATTAAAAGTAAACATTAGGGTGAAGTGTCTTACAACATATTGTAAATCCAGTAAATCAAGCTGACTCTTAGGCTGTTGATACAATTTTCCTAATGATGAAAAGAGGTGACATTAGCTGCTAAAAAAATAGGGAAAAAAATAAAAGGTGCATGTGCAAATGACCAGCTGAAAGGCAGCCTATGGTAGGCTTCATGCCATCAGTCACAGCCTGTGCAAAGAAACACCACAGCCAATTATTTTATTTAAATCACATGAGCTGTTAAAAATAGTTTGTAACTATGTATGTGAAGTGTTTTGAGAAGATTGATTACAGTTTCTATAGACTACAATTGTGAACTATTGCAGGAGCTGGGCAATGTGATCCTAAATAATGCAGCACAACTTGGGCAAAAAGTGTTTCCTAACTATTCAATACTAGCAGTTTTCTAGAATTTAGGTGAAAATTTATCACCATTAAAAGAGAAAGGAAGTTAGTTAAATAAATCCTAACAGTTTTCAAATTGTGGAAGGGAAAGAAAAAGCTGAGTCACAAACTCCAAACCCACATCTGATCTTGCCAGATTTGTAGGGATAAGTGTTGTTCATATTACATAAGCAATTATATTAATGGTAGTTTTAGCTGCAGTGCAGCCTCCAAAATGTGACTAATTATTTCCCACAGCTCTAAGAAACTAACTCCCCAAATGAATAGTGACAATAAAACTTTGTCCTTGTATTTGAGAATCTAAAAAAGATTTTAAAAAAATCAGTAATTAAGGCTCACAACCTTCAAGAGAACAAGAAAAGCAAAAGCTTATTCATTTTTATGGATGCTGCACACCCAACTTCTGTGACTTGCCAAAGGTCACACGAACTCAGAGACAGAGCTAGAAATCAGATCAAAAGGGAAGATACTTCTTTCGTAGAGGCCACTGGTATGGGACTGCCCAGAAAGCAATGCCCCTGGGAAGAGTTTAAATACCTGCATGCATCTATACATTAAAATGTCATTGGGCAGTCTCTTGTGATAGTTTTCATCCTCCCTTTTCTCTGCTTTGTATATTAAAAGCGGAATTTGTACCTTTTCTGTACTTATTCTCATGAGAAATTGGCCTTTTATAGGACAATAGGAATAAACATTAAATGCTTTAAACAATTGTTAATGTGTATTTGTAGTGTTGTGAGAGAACACAGTAAACTGTATGTTCTGAACTGTAGTAAAGAAATAGAGGAAGTCTCTATTAAGGGGAATCAATTCATGAACTCAAATTGCTGAATGTAGTAAGAGAGACTATTTAAAATGATGGACATGTATGGTAGTGTAGTAAATGCTTCGCATCCCTTTCCTACACTTAGGGAAATTTATATTACAATATAACTGCTGGAACAATTTGGAACATTTGTATATGCATCGCTGAAGAATGCTAGCTAACTTCTAAAATTGCTGTATAACTCCAAGTGTATTAAGTCCACCACAAACTGGCAAGTTCTCCTGTAGAAGTCAATCTGCTTGTCTAGATGAAGCTGCAGTGTCAACCTTTAAACCAGCTGACTGCACTCTGACCAAATAATGACTAACAACATACACATATACATATAAAGAAATTTCACTGGTGTACACTGAGATGGAGAAACATTAGCAAAGAAAATGAATGGAAGAATTTTGCTTGCTGTAGTGGGATTCTTTTTAGCAGAAATTTAAGGAAAAAAATGAGTACAGGAGAGAGAAGAGTATGCCTTGACTAGAAACAAAAGTCAAGTGAAGAGAGCAGTCTGATATTCCCAGAGCAAGTCTGACTGACATGCCAAAATTCACAGGATAGTGAGGAAGCTAAGGCAAAAATACATACATATAGTTGTACTGTTTAGTTTGGATGTACTTCTTTTGCTAGAGGAAGGCTTAATTATTTTTTCTATTGCACAAAGTTAAATGCATGTTTTTCATGAATTAAAACTTGGGTGCCCACAGTGCTGCAACCATGAGAAGGAGCCTGGTGGGCTCATGGCTGTGAACTAGGACCAAGGACAGAGAAAATCTGGATTTTCTGCAACATTTACTACAGCCTAGTCAGTCTAAAACCTGCCCCAAGAGACCTTACAGGTAGATGTTTACAAAAGAAAAAAGTTCCACACCAAGCACTTTTCAATGACTCTTGTTAAGTATGGGCCATTTTTTTTCAGCCTTTTCTCATATTAAAGAAACATTAAATCATGAGTCCCCCTCGCTGAAGTCAAGGTTACTCATCTCCAAGATTATAGAAACAGGATCCTAAATTAGATATTGACCTTTTAGCCTGATATTGAGAAGAGATGTTATTTAGTGGTAGGAGGAAAATGAAAGCAATTTCTTAGTCTCAATCCCTCATTTCTCTTTTTATATCAATATACTTTCATACAAACAATAGCGAGCCAAAATTTTTCAAAGCTGCTGAAAAGTAATTGATCTTAGAGTAAAAGCAATGAAACTGAAAGTAATATCAGAATTTACTTTGCTGTAAGGAGGCTTATCATTTTCAAATCAGAAATGTCAACTCCAAAAAGAAAAATAAAGCAAGTAGAGGTCCTCAGCTAATGACGTTGCCAAATTCTATGTTTCAACATAGTTGCCTTGATAGTGGGGCATAAAATTACAAATTCATGGGGTTGTTCTGAAATTATAATGATTTTTTTCTGTAGATTAAAATCTTTAATAAGATATCAAAATATAAGGGCTGAACTATTATGTTACATAAAGCCAGCTTCCTGACTACTAAATATCAAATATGTTTTATAACATTTTATGTAACCTGATTTGCCTTCCAAATCACAGGTGCACATTATCTTGTACCATCAGCTCCTTCTTTGCATGTGTTAGTGATTTGCATGCCCTCCAGATGATTGAACAGACACACCTGCATGCTGAAAGGCTGAATTAAACCATTAGTCAAGGCTTGTGTCAGGCTACTTTGGGCCCTAATGCAGAATTTGATTGTTATTCAGTTGCACCTTGTTATTCAGTTGCTTTTTTGCTTCTGCTGCCTGAGTTATTTTGCCTCTTTCAGCAGAATATCCTCCCCAAAGGGAACCAGAACTGTGTAGTTTGCTGTTGAGAGGGACAGTACTCACAAATAACATTTAAGAAATGAGTATATACTCAATAACAGAGGCTTCCTGAGGAAATTGATTTATCTTGGGGTCTTAAGTTCATTTGAAAACTCTGATTCTCTCTTATATGTAGTCATAGCCTATTACTTCATATCTGCAATATTTGATAGCCAGAGATAATGAATTCTGGTGAATCTTCTGGTTCACACACCTGGATTTCTAAAGGACACTTCCCAAAGGAGATACTGCATAGATACTGCTGTGCGAAGGATGTCTGTTTCTCTCCATTGCCTGTAAAAAATGATGAGAGAAGACATGGTAAATCTAAGTTTAAGTCTATGATAGGATTATGAATATGATTGAGAAACCCATCAAGATATTTTTAGTCCTGTGCTGATCCATCCTTATTAGTCATCCTTATTAGTTTTGTATGCTCTACTAATGCCACACTTTGTAGAAAAGAGTTTTACCTTAAACGTGTTCTTTTATTTTGAATCAAAAAAAAAAAAAAAAGAAATGCAGCAATTTAACAATCACTTAGTGACCCTATTTTAACTTTGAAGGTTTTTCCTTTGTTGTTCCTACTAGTCATTCCCTGCTTTAAAGGCTACAATCGATTACACAACAGTTTATTCATTTTTTTCAGCATGTGTTGATTCCAAAAAACTGATAGAAAAAATGTGTAAAGTCTCTCTGTCTCTCTCTTTCTGATTCTTTATTATTATTATTTGATTAGTTTCAAACCTGGTGCTTCCTGCAACTCAAAAACACAAACACTGTGTTCTGTTGCACAAGTCACTGATATGTTTCCCCTGGCCCTTCCACACTCTCCCTTTTGCTCCTCCTGTGCTTCTCCGAACCAGCCCTGATGTGCAGCCAGGCCAGGCAGGAGGCCAGCACAACGCTCTGGGGCCTGCTCTCATTGCAAATATTCTATAGGTACAGTGGGAAGCTGCACGGCTGTGCTGGTCTAGCTGAATTGTATATTCATCAATACCCTAACACTAAAATCAGGTAATTGGAGCTAACATAAACCCTGAATGGGCTTTCCAGCCTTAACTAAGTTAGGACATGTAAATTCAGGACTAGGTAGTTTAAGTTGTGTGTAGCTGTAACTAAAGCAGATACGGCAGGACTAATATATACAGCAAAAAACAGAAACAGAAAAGATAACACAAAAACTCAGCATTACAGACAGGTCTTGTGTAACTTTAGAAATTCCCATCCAAAAGAAAGGTTGCAACTTATCTGAAGAGAGTGTTGAAGAAAATGAAATCAAAAATAATAAATTACAGTTGTTAGTTAATGCAGGACATTATTTTTAGGGTGTGAACAAGAACTGTGGGATTTAAAGTTTATTTTTCATGCATAAAATATATTGAACTGAATTGAATTTTTTTTCATTATGTATTTAAATCCAAAGGGATTAAATAAATAAACAGAATAAAAGTTTTGCTAATATGTTTTAGCTCCCAAGAAGAGATTGATCAGATAGTGTAATTGCTTGGATATATTTTGTTCCAATGAATAAATGCATGTGTGTGTGTATATATATATATATATATATATATATATATAAAGAGAGAGAAAACTAGATAACAGCAGAGTCTCTGGACAGAAAATTATGAAGAATTGTATGTATTACAATGCTTAGACTTTCTTTTATTATCAAGAAAAATGCAATTTCACATTGGTTTGGCAGGTTTGGAAGGTATTGTTACCACAAATTTTATCAAAATAGCATCACCTAAAAAAATGGAAAATGCTATTTAAAAAGAAATCTAGATATCTTCCAAAATGCCTCCTGCCTGATTTAGTGCACCTCTGGTGATGTCATTATCATCACCATTTTGCATGAAGAGCAATGAAATGCAGTAGTACCTGCTTCAAAATAAGGTTCTTGAAATCTTTTTTTCCATGAATAATGGCATGGCATACTGGACAAAACCTAACATGTAATATATTTTTTCTATTTATATGGGGCAAAAACAATATTCAGCTGCTAATAGATTGCATTCTGTGCAAAAAATGCCCTTCATAAGGAACATATGGTAACTGCTCTGAGCCCTACTTTCTACACATGAATTTTCAGTTAGAACTAAATGCAATGATTTCCACAGGATTTCTGCTTCAGAATGGAGGGGATGATACACCTTTGGGTCTCCCACTCTGATTTCAAGAAAAATATGCATAATACTAAACCATTAGTCCTTGTTTCTCTTTGGAAGCAGGGGAATTTTTAAACCAGAAAAGCTTCATCCAGCTAACAGAAAGGCAGATAAGCTGTGCTTTCGTTATAAAGGATACCATATAGGGTTTAGGTGTAGATTAAATGGATATATTTATCATATGACCAAGTAGAATAAAATAAGTAACCGAAGGACTCCTAACATCATATCGTTCTTTTATTAGTAGTGCTATATTACAAGGATAGGTAATGCAAAGGAAACATCTGTTTGCTGGCAAACTCTGCTCTGTCACTAAGATGTTCCAGAATTTCCAGAGAAGGTTGAATACTTCAGTTTTTCAGCAGAAGTTTTGCAAAAAAGGATACAAATAAATATTTTCAGCATATTTTGACCAAATAGTTACCAGAATCTTTATACAATTGGCCTTATTTATTTATTGCAAGGTTTCACACAAACATATAATAAAGTGCAACAAATTAATTTTAATATCTTCATCATATCAGCTCCAGAACTGGTTTGGTTATTATTCCTAGTATCTGTTTTAACTTTGGTAGATACCAGAACTATTAGTATTTTCTTCATTGAATTTGTATTTGTACTTTTAAATATAGCATGAGTTTTAAGCCATAAATATACCATTCATGCAATGCTCACCATACACTTCTCAGTAGACAGTCATGGTTTTTATTGGGAAGCTCTAATTCTTTCAATTTACTTTGATGCCAGTAAAATTTATAATCTGGATCTTACAGCTGATTTAGCATTTTTAATAGTCCAAAATTAGATCAAAGTAAGCTTGTTTGTTGTGCTAAGACTTTATATATGTAGGATTTACATGAATTACCCAAGTGCATATTACAGCTACTTAAATTGCTCTCTAGGGGTCCAAGCATAACATTTCAACTGTGGGAGGGACTGAGAAAGCATTTTATACATCAAACTTTCTCAGAAATCCACTTAGTTGTGTTTCTTTCACTGCTTTATCTGTAGAGGTGTGACGTGAATGACACAAATACCGTCTCGTTTGCTCGTGTAGGTCCTCAACAAGCCCTCAAACATATGGTCCATTTTTATGGAGTGTTGTTCCAGATAGGAGGAAAGAGAAAGAACTATTATAAATAGAAAGTTGATTCATTGTTCCAATTATCAGATACAGATGCTCTCTTGTATTCATAGTATATCCTCTGGGTGCTTGCCTTCTTCCACTACCTCGAGGAATGCTATAAGGATTGGTATTATATCATTATTTCTCCTTAAATTCCAGATCCTTGTGCAACATGCTGGTTATGCAACCCAGACAAGGTGTTTTTTCTAAACCTGTGGCCTTTCTGAATGCCAAGTGTGTGGGAAAATAGAAAAAAAAATCTAATAATTTTACCTTATGACTTATTAAAAAAAAAAGGCATAACTTTGTGGCAATTTGTGATAGTACATCTGCTGAAGTACAGGAGCCTGGAAAATCTGTCCTGTTAATGGTGTCCTAAACTAAAATTATTATGCATTCATTAAGTTGCAATAAATAGAAGAGCTAATGTGTTAAAGTTAATAGAGCAACTGAGCAACTGAGATATTTACAGTGAATAAAACCGTATGAATAGCACTTTTCTCACTGAGAACCCCATTTTAATGTTAAGATTTTAAGAAGTGGATAGTGAGAGCCAAATGAATTGGTGCCCGAGGCAGGTTACTGAAACGACATTTAATTTGACAGAGAGCTGATCCTGATTGTATCCATCAGTTTTCATATATGCAGTTACAGTACATATCCCTCTTATTCTTTGGGTGGTGCTATTTGTATCAGAAAGATGATGTCCAGATGGTGCTACAAAAGTTAAACCTAAAAAGAAGATGGTTAAGAATGTCCATATTTTTATAAAGTGGTTGTAGATGATAACTGTTATAAGTAATTAGCTGACAATATTAATAAAAAACTCACAAATCATGTGGCACTAGCACTAACAGATGTTTTCTTACATATTCTTTTACATATACTATTGAGTTTCAAGTGGTTCATGTTCATTCAGGTGGGCAGAAACATTGTATAAATACAGATGCATCTAGGATGCCTTCATTACTTGGGAAAACAATCTATAATTTATGGAAGCTCTTAAGTGTTAACAGTACTGCTTTAGGGTCCTAACCAACATCCTACTATCTCATTTTATCTCTGAGAATCTGTTGCACTCAGAATTTTGTTGAGGACTAAAGAAAGAGGTCAGTCTAAATGGTTATGCACCCACTTCCTACCATTTAGTTTGGGTCTGCTGCCTGTGCTTCCTCCCCACTTTTGGGACTTCTGTTCAGCTGTGTTTCTATTCCTCTACACTATGCTCTTATGCTACAACATTATGCCAGGGTCATAAATATTACATTCTACACTTAATAACTACTTGTTGCTGTTAGGGGAATAAAAATATATGGTTGTATCGCATGTTATTTGAAATCAAAAACATTAATTAAAAGTGCCCTATTCCACTAGAAAAAAAAATCTTTTGCAGCTCAGCCAACTAAAGCAAATCTTCATCCAGGCCAAGATAATTTTGGACAAGGAAGAAAAAGTCCTGAGGCCCTGCAGAGTAGGTTCAAGGGCTGTGACCTGTTATTAGTATGATTATACCACATTTACTGGGCTGCACAGTTACTCAAGAACACTTCATACTGCATGCTTACTTAAACTTATATTTCATGTTTTTAACATTGCCCTTTTTCATAAAGAATTTATTTTTCTTTTTTGAATTAAACAAGCATGGACTTTTTCTGTATCAAAAAAAATCATGAATCTTATTAAACACAGGCTGTTACTGTGCTTAATGATTTGTGTAAATTATAAAACATGGCTTCATATTGGCCTCTGATGCTTTCAGATGATCTCCCTCTTTTTCTCTTTACGTTTTCCCAAGAGCTCCTTGTTCATCCATGGAGCTCTCCCGCCCACCTTGCTTGACTTCCTTCTTGTAGGAATACACAAATCCTGAGCTTGGAGAAAGTGGTGTTTGAATATTAGCCAACTCTCCTGGACCCCCTTTCCTTCTAGGACCCTGGTAGAGGATTCCTCCAAGGAGGTCCCTGAAGAGGTTAAAGTTAACTCTCTTAAAGTCCAGGGTTGCAATTCTGTTTCTTGCCCAGATTGCTCCTCAAAGGATTGTGAATTCCAACATCTCATGGTCACTGCAGCCAAGACTGCCCCCAACCTTCACATTTCCAACTAAACCATCTCTGCTTGTTAGTATGAGGTCTAGCAGCACCCCTCTCCTCATTGGCTCATCTACTGCCTGCTTGAAGAAGTTCTCTTCAGTGTTCTACAGGAACCTCCTGGACTATCTGTTCTTAGCTGTGTGGTCATCCCAGCAGACCACATGGGAAGAACATAGGAAGGTTGGGGTTGAAGTCCCCCCATAAGGACCAGGGCCTGTGATCATGCAGCTACTTGCAGCTGCCTGTAGAAGGCCTTATCCACTTCCTGTACTTGGTCAGGAGGCCTGTAGTAAACACCCACCACAGTGTTACCCCTATTGGCCTACCCGTTAATCCTCACTCACAGTCTCACAACTCATGCTTCATCCTCACCTAGGCAGAGCTCCATACATTCCAGTTGCTCTCTCATATAAAGAGCAATTCTGCCACCTCGCCTTCTTGGCCTGTCCTGCCTAAAAAGCCTAAAGCCATCCATGGCTATGTCCCAGTCATGAGAGCTGTCCCACCATGTCTCAGTAACTGCAGTGAGATCATGGCCCTGCAATTGCACACGCATCTCTAATTCCCTTTGTTTCTTCCTCATGCTATGTGTGTTTACATAGAGGCATTTGAGTTCAGCACCCAGTGTGCCTCTCTTTCTAACAGGGGCAGCTGTAACTTGACTATGTGGGCATTCAGAAGGTCTCATATTTTGCTGTTTTGCTTCTTCAGACATTCTTCCCTGGCCTGGAGTTAGGTTGATGTGAGAGGCATGATGTGCTTCCCTGATGATATCCCACTCCCACCTCAAATCTAGCTCTCTAGAGAATTCTCTAAAGCATGGACTTTTAAAATAACTAATTATTAAAATAAATAAATAAATAAATAAATAAATGAGAATTTTACTAAACACAGGCTGTGAATGATTTGTGTAAATTATAAAACATGACTTCATATTGGCTTCTGATGCTCCAGCAGTTTCTCATAGTACAGACTATACTGTTTATTGTGATTGGTCATCTGTGTTTGGGGCCATAAAGTAAATGAATGTTTGTAACATACGTACATCTCATCTCTCCTAATTTGTGTGCATATCAGAATGATCCAATAAATTGGATGAATGGAAAATCTACCTTACAAGATGGCCTACTACACGTGTCTAAGCCACTTTCATCGATGTAATACACAGGAAAATAATTGTTTTCTAAATGGCATCACTGAACTATTAAATATTTAGTAAATGATTTAAAATGTAACTCACAAAGCAGATTTTAAACTTTCCTAGTTTTAAATTCAGTTAACTAATAAAATATCAAATTACTAGTACTTTGTGACTGTGACATTCCTGAATGTCTTCTGAGTATTTTTGAATAACTGAATTACAGCCTGTGTAGATATTTAATCTCCTATCTCCAAACAGTCAAATACTGCACATGCACGGCCAGCCTGGAATAAAGGGAAAACGAGATATGGCAACTGGTTTAGTTTGACCATGTACACATCTGGAACACAGAGCTCCCACAGCAAAGAATGGCCAATCAAGTATGTGTGAGGGTTTCTTTCATGTAATTTTAGATTCTCATGCTATAAGCATGTACAGTCGAGCTGATCAGATAAGGTTCCTTTTACAGCTACAATGGAGCCATTTTCAGAGCATGAATCATCTGATGATTTTAGGCTTCTCCTTCAAGCTACGAGTTATGTTCTAAAAATGCATCTTTTTCTCCACTTACAATGAAGAGACCAAGTAGAATTAGCCTAGGTATACTACCTAGGTATACTATGTATGTAACAGGTGTCTAAAGCTAAATTAAAGGAAGCAAACCTAAAATATCCATCCTGAATAGCTAACAAGAAAAAAAGTGACAGACTGTTAGAGAAGGATCACATAGAACTTCCTAAAAACAGTATGCAATCTGTCTCCAAAGAGATACTCTATCATATTCCTGATGCTTTGTTCCTGATTGACTTTCAGGCAGGCTTACCAGCCTTGTTCCCCAAATATCTGAATTTTCCTAGAAAATGAGTCAAACGGAAAACCAAAGAGATAAGAAGTATTTGGTTGAAGCCCCTTTTTTTTTTTTTAATTATTTAACAGGGTCTGAGTTTTGTAACTGAAATGTTCTCTTTGCCTTGACTTTTAGCTGTGTTTTTCACCATCTGCATTTATAAAAGATTTTTGCAACAGGTGATTTTTCAGTACCCTAATAAAATCCATACTTCTACTCAAACTGTGAGTGGACATATGGCTATATTACAGCTAATAGTAGTGTACATTGCAAATGCTTATAAACACATCAATAGAAAGGTACCTAAAGTACTTATAAACCTTATTTATAATTAGGCCAGATCAGTATCACCTTGCATTGCCTATGAACATGCATAGATTCTAGGAAGAATCTCATTTATGCTATGAATAATGAAAACAATTATTTTGGCACAGTGTTTCTCCCATCTTTTTTTTTTTTTTAATTCCTTCCAGAAGGAAAAAAAAAAAAAAAAGAAACACTTTTTTATCTTTATTTTATTCTTTACAAATGCCAAAGGTATCTATGGAAAAAAGATATAAATAAGGAGAAAAAAAGGTACTTCTATCAGGAAACCATTTCAGCTGGGCTGTCAAGCAGTCTATTTCATAGCATATGATTATCTCCTAATGTCCTACTTATAGACATCTACTTATAGATAATTTAGGATCTTAATGCTCTTTGATCTTAATGCTCATTGATTCTTTCTTTAAATGAAACCAATGTAGCCTGTTTAAAAATCACATACAGTGGAATGAATATTGTAAGATGTATCAATTTATTTCCTTTTTGTGAGGAACTATAGCTATATACATAGAAATCCTTAAATTTGTTCCCTTACTGGAAGCTTGAAGCTTTCCTCTCTTGCCCTCTCCTCTTTGGCATGTCAAAGTTCATGGAGCCCAGAAAATATCTTCCTCTTTAGGACAAACAAGACATCACTCTTTTCTTCCTTCTTCCCGGCAGGATCTCACAGTGCCTTCATGAGACAGACCTGAGGTATGATAAATGTAAAAGCACTCATGTTTCCCTGCTGTGCATGTCCCTGAGAACAATGTTGGCTCAGCATGTGCAAAATCTCTCCGTTCTTTCTGTGCCTGCTAGTCTGACGGGTCATTAATCCTCAAGTTTAGATGAGCAATAGCCAACAGAATGGAATTACTTGATCACAGCAGGTGCAGTATCTCTCACACCAAGTGCACACCTCTCCCAAAAGCAGGAGTCAGCACAAAGTTGGTCCTATCACATTTAGAAGGTAGACCACTCGGCCGAGTGTCACAGCTGGCTGATGCAGTGGTGATGAGACTGCAGCACACCTGCCGCATGCAACCAGCAGGTGCAGGAAGAATCAGCTCCTACATTCTGTTCCTTTCAATATGTGCTGACTTGCTAATAATTAAATATATACATTTTCATTAAAAATTGTGATAGCTCTGGCAGAGTAACGTAATAAGTGTTTTGATTACATTGAAATTGTGACTTATATAAATAACCATCCAGAATTCAAACTCTAGTGAAGTGATCTGTATATTTTTGTTTCACTCCTAAATTTAATCTAGCTTTTATATTAAACTTGAATTAACCAAAGTATTTTATGTACAGTAACTTTGATTTCCCTGTGTTTTGCCCTTTGTAGATTTGTTTCACAGACATAACATAGGCACATGAGTTAAATCTTGAGTTGTTTTGTCTAATATCTAATTAAAACTAATGTTTTAAGTAGGACATCCTTATTGACCTATCACTCTTTCTTTTTCTCATCCAGACACACAATCAAGTCAACATGGGGTTTTATATTAATCTCTAAATTCTCACTGGCATGTAAGACCACACTTCCATTCAGTTCTTTTATTTTGTTCGGTAAGAACCACCTGAAGCAAGAATTATAAATTCATTGAATCCTCAGGAGCCAGGCATATTTCAGATGAAACACCTGCAGTGTCATGATTTTCTATATCTTGTTACTTTTAGGT
The DNA here is from genome assembly GCF_000705375.1 of Tinamus guttatus. The sequence goes on from NW_010582236.1 coordinate 55,965, forward strand.
CAAATTCTTTCCCCTCTTTTGACCTGATTAGAAAGTTCTGAAATTCCCATGTTGGCAAAGAAATTTCAATCAGTGGGACACCTGCAAGATTAGGCAGCATCAGTTTTGGAAGAGGTTGTCGGTGTGGATATGTGGGTATGTGTGCATGCACACTGTAATACAAGTGATAGGGACAATAAACAGGAAAAGATGAGTTTTAATACTGTAGTCTGACATGTTTAACTTGTGAGTTCATTGGCATTTGTGGCAATTCTCATGGCTGTAGAACTGATGTTGATTTCTTTTTATTTTATTTTTTTTCTTATTTTCATTCTTTTTCCTTGGAAAAGACATATAGTGAAAACAGAGAGGAGGGGTGGCCCTGTATGAAAGAGGATAGTTTAGGTTTTTGGTTCTATAAAGTGCACAAGG